>NQII01011408.1:0-22963 GCA_002778355.1 Clitarchus hookeri
AGAGTCGAAATATACCACTTTCTGGAGTTTTTTTTATTATTTTCAGAAAAGCCCCTAAACTAGATATTTACCGAGGTGGTCTTTGAAGATCAGGGAATTTGTGGGGTAAAACATGTTAGATTTATATAAAATATATGTAAATCTGGTTACCTAACTGTGTTAAATGCAAGAAAACATATTGAAACTAAATCTAAATTCACGATTCTTGAATCACAGGAGGTGTGTGTTGCAGACGTGTTAAAGACTTGTAGGAATGTACGACGGTAACTAAACCATGTTGGAATAACATTTAATTNGTGTGTGTTGCAGACGTGTTAAAGACTTGTAGGAATGTACGACGGTAACTAAACCATGTTGGAATAACATTTAATTGTGTTGGCGGTAATTGTATAGAATAGCGGCTTTTCTGAAGGAAACATAGTAGACCCACGAAAGTAGCATACATGGGTTGCGCACAGCTTACCTTTTTAATATTGACGAGGGTGAGATGGTAAACTATGTGGAACGTAGTAAGTAAAATAGATAAAATACGAGAAGGTCGGCCGCTTTGTTTACGTCGGAAGCCATGTTAAATAGCAGTGTAATGCTGTCGGCGCAGACGTGTACTAGGTTTAGTTGCCTGGTACATGGCATACTGTGTGGTTCATGGTGAGTGGAGTCTTGTGTGCGCGTGGTTTGCGATGTCCGAACCCGACCGTGTGAAGGCTCGATAATACGTTATGGCCCTAGTAAATTCGTGTTCTGGGTAATTAGGAGAGTGGAAATATACCACTTTCTGTGATTTTTTCTTTTATTTTCAGAAAAGCCCCTATTCTATATAATTACCAATTGCATTACGTTCCGTGGAAGTGTTGTCCATTTCATGTAANATTTTCAGAAAAGCCCCTATTCTATATAATTACCAATTGCATTACGTTCCGTGGAAGTGTTGTCCATTTCATGTAAGTTGGATAAATTTTGACAGTTATAGAAAAGTAGCATGGCCACAATGTATCCTTCCGCCACAGCTGTTTTGTCAGTGAAGAGAAAGATGTTTGTAAACAAATGTTATGAGTCCAATGCATACTTTCTCCATGTTTCATGGCAGGCACTGAAAGACTGACGTTAACTAACGTCTGTGCAGTAGGCCTAATGAATGTGNACTTTCTCCATGTTTCATGGCAGGCACTGAAAGACTGACGTTAACTAACGTCTGTGCAGTAGGCCTAATGAATGTAGGATATTATTATAACTCGGTTGCCATTCCAACACTGTTTTAGTATTGCAATTGCCAAGTTAAGTGTATTGGGATCCTATTTATTTTATTTTGAAGGTAAAAAGGAAACTAGACGGGGGCAGGGGTGTATCACNAAGGAAACTAGACGGGGGCAGGGGTGTATCACTTTACTTTAATGTCTTTCATGAGGCGGCATTGTTTTGAGGTTGTTCTTAAGAGTGTGTGTCATTTTGAGTTGCATATACTTTTGATGGGGCAGTGGAAAATTTTGCTTGTACGGAAATAACTTTCAAATTATTATAACTTCGAAAGTTTTAACTTCAACGAAAAACAAAACGCAATACATATGTCGCTGTTCGTGTAGATGTAGCAATACACAAACACTTTGACCAAAGTTAACCTTACACTCTTTGGATTTACGATATTGGACAAATAAACAAATATTATTAGCACACTACGAAACAATTGAAAGTGCAGCTTCAGTAGATCACGTGTATTTCAAACATCATACTGTATTTACCCACATACGACCTGCCCCTGAGTAAGACCTGTACCTTAATTTTCAGATTAGATTGCTGGAAAAAAATATTGTTTTAAAGATTAATACACCCAGCCAAAGGACTATGTTAGTTATACAACTGTGCCCCGAATTTATCTTCAAAAACGTAAAATATTCATTGTTTATAAAAGCTGAACTGGCGAAGGCATGAACGCAGGTAGCTGACGAGTGGGACAGCTCATGAAACTTGGCAACGTGGTAGTTAGAAGCCAGAAGGTTGACGCTGTGACCTTAGCCGGGCAGCCGGCTGGCTCTTTACACGTCCCTTCTGCGGTAATTATTAAGTTTAGGGGCTTTTCTTAAACTCAAACTAAACTAAAATAAGTACAACATATTTAAAAAAATTGGAACAAAATTGCGAAATGAGCAGTATAGCCAGTTTGTTTACGTTTCTGAACGAAAAGTCCTTGACCAACAAAAGTTGCATTAATGGGTTCTGCACAGCTTACCTTGTTCATATTCAAGAGGGCGTAATGTTTAAATAAGTAGAACACATTTAAAAAACTTCCGAAATATGTTTGTTTACGTCTATTAATGTCAGAATAATTATACGAGCCCCCTACCTAGGTGAGTCAATTTACCTTATTTTGGTGTGTTTTATGGTTCCTTTAAATGCCTACAATCCTACATTCATAGTTTAGTGTAAAACCCAAACAACCTAGGTTAGTGTAAAACCCTACAATCCTAGGTTAGTGTAAAATCCAAAAATCCTAGTTTAGTTTAAAACCCAACAATCCTAGGTTAGTTATAAATGTAAAATAGTGATTCACCCATCGTGGGGTTAGGTTCAGTTAGCTTAGGTAGGCACATGTTACGAAATTAGTCGGACGTTNTTTTTTTTTTTTTTTTTTTTTTTTTTTTTTTTTTTTTTTTTTTTTTTTTTTACAGAAAAGCCGCTACTCTGGATAATTACCCCTCAAAGTTCTATAAATGTGCGTGAATATGCAAGAGTCCTGAAACACCAGATTTTAGATTTTGAGTGGGTTTTATTCAACCGACGCTGCTGACTCCACTTCGGAAGGATGAATATTCCTAAAGACTTCTGCTGCCATATTGTCATCATATATCAATTAATTTTCCTGTTTCTCATCAAGAGTTAAATTATTTCTGGAGCTTATTACCATTAATTTTATTTGAAGTTTTTACAGTTTTAACTACGTTGGACTTCTCAGAGGTCTGAGATTTTATTTTAATTTTACCATGCATGCTAGCCGTGGTGTAATAATTTCCAGCATCTTAATTTTAGACTCTGATAATTTTGTTTTGTTGAAGTCAGAAACTCCAGTATCAGTTATGTTGTCACGTAATTTGAAATTTAATATGGCTCACAAAAGAGAGGTGATAGTTAAATTGATTTTAAAATTTTAATTTGTCTGACTCAGTTAAAGTACAATTTTTCTCTAATCTCAGATTGAATTTCATTTTAATTTGCACAGTAATTTTGATATTTTTTTATTCGCAACTGTGTCAGATTTCATTTTAATAAAACTAATTTTTCCAGTTAAAATGTGTTATGTTAATGTTGTAATGTTCGGGCAGTTTACACTGCAGAATGTTACGTTGCCACGTCCAGCTCAAGGTAGGAACACGAGATTCAGTGAATGGACGTCGATAAATTAAGAAAGAAGTTCCAGAGTATTTTGTTATATATGTTTATTTAACTATTGAAGTTTCACAGCGCCACAGTCGTTTACAGCTTATTAATGTCTCAAAACTTGCATCAAAAGAAATATAAAAATGCTTCAACCTCCCACACTGGCAGAGAAAAAGTCTAGTGGCTGATGTGGGGGTTATCCTGACACACGACGCGACCTAGACTAGCATTGTATGATGCTTCTGACGACTGCACTGACCTGCCTTCGCGGACGACTGACTCGACAACATCCACAGAAACGAACTTCTCGTATAAAAAAACTGCGCCTGAGGAACTAAAACTTGTCGACGTCGCCTGAAAGTATCTAATTAATGCTGACGCTTAACAAAACTCCAAAGTTCGAAACGAAAACTGTAACCGTCCACCCGATAACCGCAAAACTGCAAACGTTTGCCGGATAAACAAACTACCACGGGAAACGAGCCACCACTGCTTTAAACTTTAAACCCGATAAAAATATTACGAAGCTTTCCAAAGCTTCATACACACGAAAGAATTTTACACCCGTGTCCCGAAAAATTAAGAATATTGCATCATTACAGTGTAGTGTCATCAGTAGTTAGCATATTTTATTGGTTGCATTCATACAAAGGGTATGATTTCTCATGTGCCTGTTGTTATTTCTGAGTGTGTTTCCTCTTTTAAACTATCAGGGGTTTATTGCTTTTATGTGTCTTATTTCCTATCTTTTATACATTTTAAAAGCTACAAATTTGGTAATTGGTAAGTTTTCTTTCCATGTACGTATCCCTCTAATGCGGTGCGGTGCGCACACGAGTTGGTTGTCAGATTGCAAGGAGAAAGTGCTGCTTAGGTAATATTTATATAATTTGTATANTGCGGTGCGCACACGAGTTGGTTGTCAGATTGCAAGGAGAAAGTGCTGCTTAGGTAATATTTATATAATTTGTATAAACAGAGACGGGTGTGGTCGTTAATGTGTCTTACAGTAGCCTGTTTTTCTTTCAGATTTTCGGTAGAGTAAACTATAGTTGACTTCCGTTACGTAAATTTCAGTACAACACCTTGACTTGTTTGCTTTGACTTCATCATTGGGGGAGTGCAATTTCAAGAAGGAGGGGCTTCTAAAAACTGATGGTAATGCTCATCTTTATTTCAGTAGGGTGAATAATTTTATCGATACTGGGGATTTTGCATCATTTGCGACGCATAGATTAGTGTGATGAAAGGAATCCAAGGTTTGTCTCAGCATGCTGTAACTAGAAGGCACAAGGAAAATGGTCGAATTAAGCTAGAACCTCGTAAATTTCACCTTAAGGCTGTCAGCCCCGCAGAACAAAGTCGTACTTCCAGTACATCCACTGCAGAGTCTGCGGGAAATTCTAGTGAGACATCATCTCTTTCCTATGTGAAACCAGTTTCATCTTACCTGGAGCTGGTGCAATAGCATTTGCACAGTGTTAAGGACTCTGCAACAAGAGCAGAAATAATCTGAACTTTGAAGTGTTTAACTTCTGGCTATTTNATTTGCACAGTGTTAAGGACTCTGCAACAAGAGCAGAAATAATCTGAACTTTGAAGTGTTTAACTTCTGGCTATTCTGCCTCTTTGTCTGATATGGAATTAAAGGTTCATTTCAAGCAATGTTTTCCAGGGCAGTTCCTGAAAATATTTTCTGTCAGGAAAATTTAAGTATTTGATAACAGATGTTATTTGGCCTTGCGACGCCAGCGCTTGTTGCGCTAGACGTCTTAAGTACTCTCGACTCTGCGAGGTGGCATTCTCTGTGTCCGGCTTGGCTCCCATCCTATTTCCTCCTCTGTTCTCCCTCCCTTGATTTCCCCTCATTTAATGGGTCACCATTTTTTTTTTTGTTAATCAGCCAATTTAATATAATTCCTTGTACACCTTGCACCTCGTCTATTCTATGTCTGGTCGTCGCCTGCAGGAGTTGTCTGAGGAGCTGCAATATGTTTTAATTTGTAATTTAGCAGTCTGTGGGGCATGTGCACAGATGAGGCACCTTTTAACTTATTCCGTCGCCTGAGTGGCCGTGATGTTGAGCAATACGAAACAGTGAGTTGTGGTCGCAAGCATTGTATAAATCGGGTCGGTTTTAATGGTTTTTAATATTTGTGTGGCGTAGTTTGTGTCGTCTTGGGCATGCAGTGAGTTGACTTGTTTTTTTCTAAATTGTGGTTTCGGTCTAACTATAACTGTAGTTTCGCTGTGTGTTCCAGTCTTTTTGACGTGTAGTGTTTAGTTTTGTCTGCACCCCAAGATTCATTTCAGTTTTTTCCATATGCTGTGCATCCACGACTTTCGCGTTGGGCGCAAATAATTAATTTCAAATGTGTTTTTTTTTACTATGTAGTGACATTAAGAACAGACAACTGAAAGTTGTTAACTCATAAGTGGAAATCGCGCATTGGTTTAGCCATTTCAAAACAATTGCAATTAGTTGAGGAAGTGCGTTTGTGGATTACCGTTCGTGCTGATTGAATTGTTAAATCTAACTATTATGTGGAAATATGAGCACTTGTGAAGTTTAGAATTGTTTCACTAGAAGGTGAACGCATCCTATATGTATGCACTTTATCAGCAATATATGTATATATCACCAAGCAGGTGTATTCACCACCATTACGGATGGATGCCATTGATGTTCAGGTAATCAGTTTAATGGGCTGTAGATAATCACGTGTTAATGTGGAAATCACATTCAGAGACATATTGCATATTAGCGTTGAAATTGCAAATATTGTGTACTATCTACACGTACCCATGTCAAATGCAAAAGACCTAATCAAACTAAACCTAATTTCACAATAGGTTAATCGCAGGGGGTGGGTATGCTGATGGCGCTATCGTGCGTTGGAATAAGANAACTAAACCTAATTTCACAATAGGTTAATCGCAGGGGGTGGGTATGCTGATGGCGCTATCGTGCGTTGGAATAAGAGCTATAAGAACTCTCAGGAAATACATCTTATTCCGCCATGATTGAATTACCATTGTTTATTCCCGCTAGTCCTCAATGTACGCTTCCCTATGTGCCGTAGCGTGTCGGCACACCCACCCCCTGTAGTAATTCACTTATCGTAAAGTTAGGTCCTGTTGCATTTAACACAGTTAAGCAACTCGATAGACATATATTATGTGTGTTTTACCCCACAGTTTCCCTTATCTTAACAGCGCCCCCTACTATCACATTTTATAGTATCTACTGCAAGTTTTTTACTATTAGTATACTCCATTCACTGTTACTTCCCACTTTTCTGAAGCCCTGCTAAAGTTCTACTTTCAGGATAATCCTCCGCCTCATCCAAACAAAAGCTTATCCGAGTTAAAGAAAATTACATCAAAAGCGACAGTGCACCTCAATCGTGTGCACCCAGTGTAATAATATTTTGTATGAGAACTATTTCTTGCAAAGAGTTAACAACACACCTATTTTCTAACTGTCTTAATCCGTATTGACTATAAACGAACTATTATAATTTGTAAATAAAATATAATCAAGATTTTAATTTAACAAGAAATGAGGTACTTTAATGTTAACACAAGTATCAAATGCTTGTGATACACGGTGTACTTGGGAAGTAACGACACGCTTCGTACATTTTTGAAACGTTTGATTTAAAAAAAAAATGTAGAAGCTGCGAATAGGCTATTCGTACTAATTTCAAATATTTTTTCCTGTTTTTTTTGGAAAAGCAAAAAATTTTAACAATTACTGGAGTATTTATTTAAAGTAGGTAAATATAAACTTAAAAATTAATGTTTATGTGATTATCGGAACCATCACTGAGAACACAACACATGACACAAGAAATTTCGAAGGAAATAACCTGCCTGGAAAATATTAAGATTTCCATAAAGTATACATATATTTGCAATTGTAGCAAAGGATATTGTGCTACATCTGTTCGAGTGTGTTATACTATTTGTGCGCTTTGGCTGTTGTAGCAAACTGGATCAATGCGGGGAATGATAATAAATCAAAAAATTTCCCTACGTTTGAGTAGAATAGGTAGAAAATTTTTAATAGACATGTGTGATCACCTCCTTTGAATTGATACACTGCCTTAACCCTACGCTATTTACAATACAGTCATCTGGGGTACTTTGTGCCACTTTAGGGTAACTTCCGAGAAACAGATAAGAACTTCCGGCCCAACTGATAAGAACTTCCGGCACGAGCCAACATCCGGTGCAGGTTGATGCACGCTATATTGAATCAATTTTCCAAGGCCACACCTGTTTTCGTGAATGGTGCAGGGAAATGAGAGGGTTTTGTGAAATTATTAAATACAAATATTTTAACGCATGTTATTATATATTATGCAACGTAAACATACTGTACATGACCAAACATTCTTACATCACCATTAGTACCAACTAACTTTCTGAAAATCCAAATAGCATCTCCAAGTTCAAATCGCAACTTACGACGAGAATACAAAACAGGGTTAGATGCAATACTAATAACAGAATTAGATGTAGCAACGAGTTCATTGATGGCGTCAGTCCAGCTTAGAGCGTGGTACGGTGCAGGTCGTTGCATTATATTGCTGTGCATCACTCTTTAGGGAGCCATGAGGCGGGCACGCTATTATAGAAGGAGGCGATACATCTCAAGACCTGTTGTTCGGAATATTGGATCATTTGATTGTGACATTATGAAAGATGATCAACATTTCGTGAAGCAAGTTACTACAGCTGAAGAGAGTTTTGTACTTTCAAGTTCCATGTACAGATTTGCTTTACAAGGAATGACTGCACATAATGGGTAACCTAATGTTAGGTTAGTTTAGGTTACTTTATGTCAATTTAGGTTACTTGATGTCAATTTAGGTTAGTTTGTGTTACGTAACGTACTGCAATATAACTGTAACGTACTTATTTTGTAAATACATGCACACTATAAACCAATACTAAAATGTGTGGAAAATATCTACGTTACCATTATGCTCCCGTATGTGAATACAATTGCAATTCTACAGATAATGCAACACACCAGACAAATATAAATTTAATCACCTAAGTAGGCGGCGTGTCCTTGGCCAATTCAACTACCGTCACGTATGATTGGCACGTTACCTCAACATGACTACCAAAATGCGAAAGGTACTGGCCAAAACAACGTTAATTCTATAAACTGGGAAACACACAGAAGCACTCCTACCCCCCACTCTTCAATCACAAGCCTTCACACGGTCTGGTTCAGACGTCACAAACCACGCGCACACAAGACTCCACTCACTGCGAACCACACGGTATGCCATGTACCAGGCAACTAAATGTAGTACACGTCTGCGCCGACAGCATTACTTGGCTATTCAACATGGCGTCCAACGTAAACAAAGTGGTCACACTCCTCGTATTTTATTTACTACGATCTACATATTTTAAGGTAATTATCCAGAATAGCTGCTTTTCTCTAAAAAAATTTAAAAAAACCCGAAAAGTGGTATATTTCCACTCTAAAAATTATGCAGAACACGAATATACTAGGGGCATTAACGTCCGACTAATTTCGTAATATGTGCCCACCTAACAGAACCTAACCCCACGACAAGTGAATCACTATTTTACATTTTTAAACTAACCTAGAATTGTAGGGTTTTCAACTAACTTAGGATAGTAGTGTGTTAATCTAACCTAGGATAGTAGGGTTTTTAACTAACCTCAGATTTTAGGGTTTTAAACTATGCTGGGATTTTAGTTTAACTGCGGATTTTAGGGTTTTAAACTATGCTGGGATTTTAGTTTAACTGCTGATTTTAGGGTTTTAAACTACGCTAGGATTTTAGGGTTTTAAAGTAACAGTTAAAAACACCAGAAGTTTATGAATCAACTCGCCTAGGTAGGCAGCGGGTACAATTCCATTGTCCTCGACCCATTCAACTGCAGTGTATCTTACCTCAATTGACAAAACACCACGATTTACTAAAACATAAAGTAACACCCGCCACATAGGCGAATATTACGCACAGAAGCACTCATTCTTGCACCCTCCAATCCTATATCACAAGCCTTCACACGGTCGAATTCGGACGTCACAACTCACAATCGTAAAAAACACATCCGCACTATCTCACTTCTGAACTGCTACTAATGGCTTCTCAACTGCAACGTAAAATTCTGTGACGATGACGTATACAGATCACAGCCAATAATGTGATGGCACAGTGTGCATTTGTTCACATCAGTAATGTATTACTTCACCAAATTTTAAGGTGTCCAACGTAAAAAAAGCGGTGGGCCGCTCGTACTATTAACTATTTTATTTAATACGTTCAACTTATTTTAACATTACGCCCTCCTGAATATCCGTGGTCGGTAGGTAGCTTGGGAAACAGCGTTGCACAGCAATTAAACATGGCGACCGACGTAAACAAAGCAACCAAAGTGCTCGTACTTTTTACAATTTTTTTAAATATGTTCTACTTATTTTACCATTACACCCTCGTCAATATTAAAAAGGTAGGCAGTGCGCAACCCATTTGTTACTTTTATGGTTCTACTATGTTTCCTTCAGAAAAGTCGCTATTCCATACAATTACCAAAATCCACCCACAAAAATACAAAAACACCTCAATTTAACATTTGCCCACCCAATTTTGTAATATGTGCCCACCTAATTGAACCTAACCCCACAATGAGTGAATTGCTATTTTACATTTTTAATCTAACGTAGGAGTGTAGGGTTTTAATGTAACCTAGGATTATAGGATTTTGATCTAACCTAGGATTTTATTCTAATAAATAATGTTAGGGTTTTAAAGTAACAGTATAACGTACCGGAAGTATATGAATTAACTCACCTAGGTAGGCGGCGGGTACAATTTTCCCGCAGCGAGTAGGAAGTGGTGCATACGCTCGTGTTCGTCGTTGCAAAGCACCTGTCAAATAATTTTTTACTGACCTGTGTCCTATCTGACCGTTGACAACAAAAAAATTTACTGTCCTCGGCCAATTCAACTATCTTCGTGCATGACCTGCGCCATTATCTACTAAAAAATCAAACAACTGTGGCCAAAACAATGTTAATTCAAAAACTGGCAAACATCCTAGTAACACCGCCACATAGACGACTGTCACGCATAGAATCACTCGTACTTGCATTCTCCATTCTTAAATCACAATCATTCGCACAGTCGGATTTGGACGTCACAACTCCACCCACCACGAACCGCACTGTATCGTATCTAAACTGCAACTAACCTATGGTAACGTCTACACACCCATAGCCAACAAGGTGACGTACAATTCACATTTGTTTATGATACTACAGCATTACAGGACTAAACATCATGGCGTCCGATGTAAACAAAGTAACTGAACTCCTAGTATATTATCTATTTTATTTTTGACGTTCTGCTTATTTTATCGTTACGCCCTCCTAAATATGAAACAGGTAAGATGTGCAAAATCCATTTATATAACATTTTTGGGTCTTCTATGTCTCCTTCAAAAAAGCCACGATTCTTTACATTTACCTTCGACATGTTATTCTGATACAACTGGGAGAAATTCTGCGTAGGCTGTCTAAAATTGCCAGAACGAGCTCTAGGTACTTTGTAGATTGTCAATTTTCGAGTCGAAGTGCTGCAATTCAAGATTTGAGCTTTAATTCATCTTTACAGAACCTGTAGAGAAAACAGCACATAAAGAGCGTACACTATGAATACACTGTAGCTAGTAACGAATATATATTCCAATTAATTCCATAACAGGCATTACTTACCAGTGAAAAATAACACCAAAACCTATTTGTACAACCAAAGGTAGAACAACTGATGCCCATTGTAAGAATCAATCAATTAAATTTGACATCCCACTTCAATTTTTTGCTGAAATCACTCTTAAGTATTTTCCACACCTTTGCTAACAACATCAATAAAAAATGTGGTTTCTTTACCAATTTCAATATGGTAGGCATGTTGTGGAAAGCTGTGCATGCGCAGCGAGAGCAATTCCATTTGCGCCAAGGTATATGCCCAAGAGCAGATTTCTCTGCATTTTGTATCAGTCACATGAGCGCTTGCTTCTATGTTTGTTCATATTTAATTCTACTATGGTAAAGTGCAAGTGCAAATTTAACGTTGCACCTGTAGAAACATATATTTACTCAGCCCACTGGGCATAGTCTCCCGCACCAAGTTTGCACTAGTTGACAGTGGTAATTTTAAAGAATAGCTTTTTTTTTGAAGGACACTTAATAGACCCACAAAAATTATATAAATGGTTTTGCACACCTTACTTGTTTCAAATTTAGGAGGGCGTAATAACAAAATAAGCAGAACGTCGAAAGTAAAATTGATAATATAAGAGGATTTCGGCCATTTTGTTTACGACGGACGCCATGTTGTATAGTCTTGTTTGCTGCGTATGTGTAGCCGTTACCGTAGGTTAGTTGTAGTTTAGATGCAATGCAGTGCGGTTCGTGGCGAGTGGAGTGTCGCTGCATGCGTGAGTTGTGTCGTCCGAATCCGACAGTGCAAAGGATAGTGATTTAAGAATGGAGGGAGTAAGGACGAGTGCTTCTGTGTGTGGCATTCGTCTATTTAACGTTGTTCTGGCATACCTAGGTGAGTAAATTCACATTCTTCCGGTATGTTTTACTGTTACTTTAAAAACCTAAAGGTCTAGGTTAGAATAAAATCTTGGCTTCGATTAAAACCCTTCAATCCTAGGTTAAATTGTAACATTAAAATTCTAGGGTGGATTAAAAATGTAAACTACTGATTCACTCATCTTGGGGTTAGGTTAAGGTACGTTAGATGGGCACATATTAAGAAATTGGGCGGACAAATGTTAAATTCAGGTGTTTTCATATCCCTCCTCACTATCATTTTTGTGGTTTGTAATCCATAATTTGTTAATGCCCCTAATAAATTCGTGTTCTGTGTAATCAGTGGAGTCGATATATACCACTTTCGAGATTTTTGTTATTTTCGGAAAAGCTGCTATTCTTTACATTTACAGACACTACTAATATTAAATTTTTTTTCATTTCTACGATGTTGCGAATAGAGATTGCCTTCTCGCTTGGGTAATTATTCAGAGTAGCAGCTTTTCTGAAGGAAGCGTCTTAGCATTAATGGGTTCTGCACAGCTTACCTTGTTGATATTCATGAGGGAGTAATGTTAAAATAAGTAGAACGTATTAAATAAAATAGTTAAAAGTACAAGAAATTCACTGCTTTGTTTACGTCGGACGCCATGATTTTTGGTAACGCACCTCATTGGCTATGGGTTTTTACAAGCAATCCAACTTGGTGTCCCCCCGAAAGCTACAGCAATTGGAGGGAACATCGGTGCAGCTTGCGACGCCCGCCGTCCTTCCCACCTGCATGATGTCGACAAGCCTGCTGGCTGAGATATCAGTGCTACATGATCCCAAGTGCAGTAAAACAGTGGGGAATAAAATCCCTAAGCAATACAAAGTGTTAAAAACACAATAGCCATACCCCATTTTCAGGGATGGACTCATGCAGCCCACCCACACTGAAACACTTGGAATCGTCCATCAGCAAAACAAACCGGAAACTGAAATATGCTTGTGAAACTTACCGGAATCTGAAATGCATAATCAGTTTACTTTTATTCCAGTCAATTGTATTATGTTAATTATGTTCAATGTTTTAAAGGGTAATTATGTGTCTCCTTCACAGCAGGCTGCCTATAAATGCCTTACAGTGTTTACTTAATGTTTCCAGTGTGGTGACATCACAGTCACAAACATAATTAATGCTTAATTAATCACGGGGATGTCACCATGATGCTGTTCACCATGAAATTGTATTTTGTAGTATATTAATTAGCATTAAGAGGTTTCGTGTTATTCTTTACGTAATTTTTAGCGCCGAATTTAGCCACCATTAGCGGAAGTCGATGCCATGATTTTAGTCTGACTTCAGCACTCAGTCCAGCCGGCAGCATGGGAGTTTCGCTCCATGCAGACCCCCTCGGCACATTCATCTTGGGCTGCAATACTTTTTAATTCAATAGTATTTCTACGTAAATAGAACCTTTTGCTTAATTCGTGCTGAGGGGACGACCGTCTGTCTTCCTGCCATCTTTGACAGGACTTAACACATACTGCATAACTGCACCTAATTTTCATGGCTTAGGCCCTTATTGAACAACAATGGTCACCAGCAGACTACAGTGCTGGATCCTAATAAACATATATATCAGTCTTAAGTGCATATGTATCAAAGAAGTAAGGAAACATCTTGAGTAACCACGAGTGTTTTATTTACTATACCCCTTGGGGTACCTGCTTCTGGCACTTCACCATCTTGCAGCAGTAGCAATTATAAGTAAGGTAGCCTACAACCATGCCAGCATAAAGAGTGAAACCACTAGGTACGTGCAATTATTGGTAAGTTCATCACTCATGAGCACCACAGATCGACAGATGACTCCAGGGACCTCACTAACTCATGCTCACTGAGTTATGGCGTAGGGTAATTTCCCCAATTTTTCGCTTTAACCGGCAAGGAAGGTAAAGCAGTAACCTACAGAACATCCCTGGAACTCCCTACATGTCGTACTGATAAATTCTCTCGCCATGTTAAGGAAAATAAGAATATTACTCAATATTCCTATTTCGAATAGAATGGGCGCCAGCTCACTGAGTGAACACTAAGTCAGTTCTCAGGATTGTGGGCCGAACGACCATGTGGCTGTATCCCCTTGACACACGGTAAAAATTCACAGGAAAACTTAATATACAGCTGGTGTATTCAGGCTCCCCAGCACACCTTAGTATTACCTTTTTACCTTATAAATTAAGGATGCCTCTTGAAGCATCGATGACTTCCTGGAGAGGGCCAGGGCCCGAAATACAACACTAAATGAGAACTCGCATGTTTTGGTTAACTCAAGTAAATTGTATTGCCGAATAGTGTAGACAGTTACATGTATACACTGAAAATGGACGTGACCTACAAGGCCTACCAGTCGCTGTTAGTGTACAAAAAGGCCAAAAATGGCGCGAAAACTTACAATAGTAATTAAATCTCTGGGCCGGTAAATAGAGCTGACTGAGAGGTGCTGCGAACGTGGGGAAGACTGTTGGTAAACTAAATAAAAGTTCTAGTCTACACCAATCCGCATCAACCACATTAGGCCAAGAGTACGTAGTACATGTCGACAAGAACGGAACTTGCACCTTCTTGCCGACAAGGATTATGTAACTCAAGAGATCGCCCTACTCATTGTTACAAGAGGTAATACTTTTAATAAATAGATAGGCGATCGGAAACTATGTTTACCCCATAGCCACAGTCGTTGGGCGCATTGGCAATTGGTCGTTGCTTCTTAGCGGCTTGCACCACGACCTACGACGTACCACCAAGTGGCATCGAACCGGCTTGTATGTCGAAGCTGAAGTGATAAGTGCACCAAAGTGTCACCAGTAGTGTGCAGCATTTTTACAAACACATTAAACACAGTCATCGCATTTACAGTCAGGGGTGTGTTTTATTGTGTTAACAGCAATCGAACATGGCATTCCACACCCCTTTGCCCAGGTGGACTTGTCTATCCCTTCAGGAGACAGCCACATGACAATGCTGTAGCCAGCGTAATTCAAGTGCGTCATTGGAAGCGAGATGCGAACACTTATGAGAATATGTAATGATTTATTTAATGTGTATTTATATAAGAATAATTATGTTTTTCTAAAATGGAGATTGCCTATAATGGCCTACAGCATTGTAATGGATCATTTAGTATAGTGACATCCCTATCAACTTAGACATTAACAGACATTTGTTGATAAATGGGGATGTTGTCAGTGTGTTTAATTTAATTCGTACAATTTTTCAACATAATGATTACATCACAGTGTGTTCATGTAATGTTTGATCATCATTCGGTGTTTGATGTCGGGTCTCGTCACTTGTGATGGCAGCGGACATGACTCGTCCCAGTTCGTCTCAGCACCCGGACAAGACTGTGGTGTTGGTCGCCCGCTCTGGGAGTCCCCTCAGTACCTGCATATATGCTGCAATCATTTAACTGCAGTAGTAATATATTAGTCACCGGAACATTTGTGTTATCTTTAATGAACTGAGGGGAGAGCCAACCGCCCCCTCACCGGAGTCTCTTAATGCAATCGCCTCTCAATATAAGACAACGTGTTTTTCACCGTTTAAGTGCTGGGCCCATTATGCATCATTCACGCATTATTCAACTGTAACAAGGACAGTGAATAAACTGCTCAAGTAAGTGATACCCATCAACAAACTGACGGAGGATTACCAGGGTCCCCATGGGCCATCAACTGGACGACCCTCATCATTAGTTCACCACTGAGTTATGGTGCTGGGCAATATAACATCCAACCAGCCCTGGGTAACCTCGACCACATCAAATAATTGAAATGGAGGAAAGTGAAGGTGCATTTTGGCACAATGCAGTATCTTTCTGTTTCATAACAATTTCAATTATTTCTTACCTCAGTACAGTTGATTTCAGACAATCAAAATCTCACCAATTGATAACAATACGACTTGTTTACAGGTTACTGCTACCTGATGGTGCGATCCCGAAACATGTTACAGCAACCCACGAAAGTGAATTTTGCCATGGAATATGGCTCACACCAACACCAACCACTAGAGATGGGTTTTTTCAGTCATTTTCTGTACCTGCTCCAAACTGCTATAGTTACAAACTTGTATATATTTTGGCATCTCTGATATTTTCTTTATCGGATAGAGATTTTTCAGATCGTCCCGTGCGCGTCACTGCTTCGCTAGTCTCTCAAGTAGCAGTCGTGTATACAGTACGTACGTTATCGAGTACGTATGTTACCCAGTACAGGTGTTATCAAACACGTGTTTTGAGTTGGTGTTTTTTACAGTGAAATAAAGTATGGATTAGAACAAGGTAATAAAAAAACACTTCATTTGTGCGAAAATGTTTGAGGGAGGATAATGAACATGTTATAAGTAAATCGTGTGAACGAAAACTTGGTTATTAATTTTTTTTTTAACCATGGTCATGTACAAAACTAAATCTCCCAACTATGCCGTCTCCGAATCTAATTAAAGAAATTGGGTTTCATTTTGACCGCACAGTTTAAATACAATTAATATTTTATTGTATCAGGGTTACATTGAACAGCATACGCAACATACTGGTGGCTAATGTTATCTCTCATACTTATGCAGTGTACTTATTTACAGTACCTGATACTTATGTTTATCAGATTCTAAGTAGCAGGTTGATACTCTGCGATCATCCTATACCAATCAGCACAAACAACGTCTAATGTTCTAGGGGTTTTAATGGACCTTCCAATTTTTGTAAATTTCACTTTATGACGATATTGATGTCTTCTTTGTGTTTTTCGTTAGGAATCGTCGTTGTTGGCCGTGGGCGTATGGCGTAAACAGAGGCCATTATTACTCCTAAAAAAATAGAAGGCGTGACAGGAAAGTAGCCTATAGGTTAGAATCTAATTTTTATGCAAATAATATGTGTGTTGATATTAAGTATTGTAAGTTGCATTATCTTTATTGAGATGTGTTATGTATGTTATTTTATTTCGGTTTTTTTTCATGTGCTTGTCTTAAGATTACCACTTGGGCAACGCGTCGGTGACGGTTAGGATTATTGTTCCCGGCGTCGGGGTTCGGGGGTACGTCCTCGTTAAGTTGCGTGTTTGTGTTGTCTGGACGTTTGGCGAGTGTTTTAGACCTTAAATTTTGGTGTTTTCGTATTGCAGACATTTTTCGCTGTTGTTTTTTGTTCACAACTTTTAAAGTTTATTGTATATTTGGTTAAACGGATTTGATGTCCAGAAGCTTATTTGTGTTGCTGGCAAACTCAGCCTTGCTTGCTTTTCACTTAGGTACATTTCTCCTCTGTTGTCCTGGGCACTTAAACAAATGGTAATAATCTAGTGTCACTGCTTTTCTGAAGGAAACGTATTAGACCAACAAAAGTAGCATTAGTAGGTTCTTCACAGCTTACCTTTTTAACATTGAAGAGGGCTAGATGTTACGTTGAACATATAAAAAAAATTCGTCAAATGTACGAGCACTTCTGTCGCTATGTTTACTTCGGTCGCCCTGTTTAATGGCTGCGCATCGCTGTTTCGGACGCTACCAACCGGCCGCGGATATTCAGGAGGGCGTAATGTGAAAATAAATAGAATGTATAAAATAAAATAGTTAATAGTACGACCGACCCACCACTTTATTTATGTCGGATACCTTAATATTTGGTGAATTAATGCATTACTGACGTGAATAAATGCGCCTCGTGCCGTCACCTTATTAGCTGTTTACTGTATACGTCATCGTCATGGGATTGTTCGTTTGGTAATTATTAATTTTAGGGGCTTTTCTGAAAAACACAAAAAAAATTCAAAATTATGATATATTTCCATTCTACTAATCACGCAGAACACGAATATACTCGGGGCATTAACGTCCGACTAATTTCGTAATATGTGCCCACCTAACCTAACAGAACCTAACCCTACAATGGGCGAATCACTATTTTACATTTTTAATATAACCTAGGATTGTTGGGTTTTACACTAACCTAGGAATTGTGGATTTTACACTAACCTAGGATGTTTGGGTTTTACATTGAACTACGAGTGTAAGATTGTAGGGATTTAAAGGAACCGTAAAACACACCAAAATAAGGTAAATTGACTCACCTAGGTAGGGGGCTGGTATAATTATTCTGACATTAATAGACGTAAACAAACATATTTCGGAAGTTTTTTAAGTATGTTCCACTTATTTTAACTCTACGCTCGGTAATTTTCTAGTTTAGGGGCTTTTCTGAAAATAATAAAAAAAACTCCAGAAAGTGGTATATTTCGACTCTACTAATAACGTAGAACACGAATAAACTAGGGGCATTAAAGTACGACGAATTTCCTAACATGTACCCACCTAACCTAACAGAACCTAACTCCACGATGGGTGAATCACTATTTTACGTTTTTAAACTAACCTAGGATTGTACGGCTCTAAACTAACCTAGGATTGTAAGGTTGTACAGTAATATAAGATTATACAATATTNTTTAGATTTTGCAGGGCTGTGTCAAAATGTAATCATCAAATAATATTTTTAATGTGAATTAATATATAATTTTTCAGTAGCCAGTAATGTGAAATGTGAAAATCCTGTTTATTTTTACGAATTATTTCCAGTTTATTTACCTACAAGACACAATTCCTTTTTTTTTTTTTTTAGTTTTTCAGAAAAGCCCCTAAACTTAATAATTACCGTACGTTGCAGTTGAGATGCCATTAGTTGAATTTGAGACGTGAGACAGTGCGGATGTGATTTTTGTGATCGTGAGTTCTTACGTCCGAATCTGACCGCGTGAAGGCTTGTGATTTAAGATTGGAGGGTGCAAAAACTAGTGCTTCTGTGCGTAATATTCGTCTAAGTGGTGGGTGTTACTTTATGTTGTAGTAGTTTGTGGTGTTTTGTCGATTGAGGTAAGATGCACGGCAGTTGAATGGGTCGCCTACCTAGCTGAATTGATTCATAAACTTCCGGTGTGTTTAACTGTTACTAAAATCCTAGATTAACCTAAAATCCGGTAATTAAGTTTAGGGGTTTTTCTGAAAAACACAAAACAAATTCTAAATTATTATATATTTCTACTCTACTAATCACGTAGAACACAAATATATTAGGGGCGTAGCTTTAAAATAAGTACAACATATTTTTAAAAAATTGAACAAAATTGCAAAATTAGCAGTATAGCCAGTTTGTTTACATTTCTGAATGAAACATTCTAGACCAACAAAAGTTTCATTAATGGGTTCTGCACAGCTTACCTTGTTCATATTCAAGAGGGCGTAATGTTAAAATAAGTAGAACATATTTAAAAACTTGCAAAATATGTTTGTTTACGTCTAGTAACGTCAGAGGAATTATACCAGCCCCGTACCTAGGTAAGTCAATTTACATTCTTTTGGTGTGTTTTACGGTTTCTTGAAACCCCTACAATCCTACATTCGTAGTTAAGTGTAAAAATCCAAATATCCTAGGTTAGTGTAAAACCTTACAATCCTAGGTTAGTTTAAAAATGTAAAATAGTGATTCACCCATCGTGGGGTTAGGTTCTTTTAGGTTATGTGGGCACATATTACGAAATTAGTCGGACGTTAATGCCCCTAGTATATTCGTGTTCTGCATCATTAGTAGAGTAGAAATATACCATTTTCCGTGAATTATTTTTATTTTTACAGAAAAGCCCCTATACTTAATAATTACCCTTTTAACTATTTTATTTAATACGTTCTACTTATTTTGACATTACGCCCTCCTGAATATTAACAAGGTAAGCTGTGCAGAACCCATTAATGCTACTTTTGTTGGCCTAGGACATTTTGTTCAGAAAAGCCCCAAAACTGCATAATTAACATAATAATAACCCACAATTGGGCTACTGCCTGGTGGTGAGTTCTCTCATCTCTCTCCTCTACCTGCCCAAAGTCCACTTCCATGCCCTTCCTGAACTTTGCAACCCCCCTCACAGATACCAATTCCTCCCACAACACATTCCACACGCTCACAGACCTTGCAAGCATAAACTGCCTACCCCGCTCCGTTCTCCTCACACCCTCTGAAGCTTCTCACTGTTGTTTCCTCTTCTTCTAAACACCCCCTTACTTAGTTGGCAGCGTAACCTTCCCCACTATCCCTTTCCATTCACCTCCCTGTACATCTTGACCAGCCTTTCAACTTTCCTCCTGTCCTTCAACGAGCTCCACCCAATTTCTTCATCATCACTGAATGCCTATAGTTACCTTTGTCCTCACCATCCTGCCCCTCTGTCTTCTCTACCTGCTCGTCGCCCATCTTGCTGCCCTTCTTTGTACCGTTGTGCCATATGCCTTCTCCTTCACTGCACTGCTGACTCCCTTCAGAACCCTTCCCAACATACCCAAAGCCCTTCTTCCCTTTGCAACCACCCTCTCTACCTGTTTTTTCCTTCTGAGGTCTCCCTGCAGTACAATCCCTAGATACTTGTATTGTGCTGCTTCTTCTATCTCATGCTCCTCCCATGTCCCTGCTTATCACCTTCCTTGTAAACCTCACTATCTTAATTTTTCTTTCATTTATCTTCATTTTACTTTCCATGCTCCACAACTATATCCTGTCAATGCCTGCCTGCCTGCAAGATTTCACCCCTTTCCGCCACTGCATACATTACATAATCTTCTGCAAACAATCCTATTTTTCCCCATATCCCCAAACCCATGTCATTTACCATAATGGTAAACAACAAAGGGCCCCTGCGGCACCCCTGATGCTACCTCTCCTTCCTCCGATATTTCCTCCCCCACTTTCGCCCTCTGTCTTCGCCCTCTGAGGAAGTCTCCAATCCATTCCACTACCCACTTGTCAGGTATCAGCTCATCCATTTTCTTCATCAAAGACACATGGGGCACCTTATCAAATGCCTTCTCAAAATCAATTAAGCTTGCATCAACCTGCTTCCCCCCCATCAACTGCCTGCACCATATCTTCTAACAGCCCAGCCAGCTGCGTCTCAAATGAGTGTCCTTTTCTGAAACCATGCCCTCTTGTTCATAACATTTACCAACATACTTAATCACTAGCCTCTCCATTACCTTTCCTGTACTCTATGTGAGACTCACCGGTCTGCAGCCGCCAGGCCTCCCCCTATCGTCCCCCTGCTTGTCTATTGGGACCACCAACGCATCCTTCCAACCTTGCGGCAACTTACCCTCTCTCCTAAGGACTTGCTAAACACCACCTCCAAATATTTCACTAACTCTCTCTCACCAAACTTAGTGCTGCGTTCCCTATCCCATCTGGTCCCACTGCTCTTCAACCCCCAGATTACCATTGCTATCTCCCACTCCCACATCTTAAACTTACTAAACAATCCCTATTCCAATCCTCCTTTGCCTCAAACACTGACAAGTACTGGTCTACCAGCATCTCTGATTTTTCGTGGTCATTTGACACAGTCCTGCCGTCCCTACCTTTCAGCAGAGGGGTCCCTTCCTCTCCTCCCCTTACCATTACCTAAACATTTTCTCCCATTCCTTTCCTTCTTCCACCATGTTCTCTAAAATATATATTCTTCGCTTGTTTGATCATCCGTTCTATCCTTTCACATTTGTTTTATCAATTGCTTAGCTTTTGTCATCCGTTCATTTCTACACTTTGCATGTAACTTTAAATTTTCAACACTTCTTCATTTTTGAATCTCCTGTCCATAATATGGTGGATTTCCCCCCGACGTAATCTTTTCTTTGGCACAAATTTCTCCAACATAACTTCTATTTTTATACGAAATTCCTCCCATAATCCTTCCACACTTTCCTCCATAGACCACTTTTCAAACCTATCCCTCAGGAAGATTTCTGCCCCCTCCTTGTCTCCTCTCCCATACTGCCACACCAACCTATCTGCTGTTTGCTCTTTCTTCATCCTGCCAAACCCAATTTCCACAACAGGAATATCATGATCGCTTGTGCCATCCAATACTATTGCACCAACTACAGCATTCCCAGGTCTGATGAACACCACATCCAGCACTGACCCAAAACCCTCTTCATTCCACCTCGTAGGTGTTTCTAGTACTTGGACCAAGCCTCTGTTGACTAACTGCGCTGCCATTCTCTGCACCCTCAATCAATCTCACACCTGGCATATTCAGATCCCCTGCTACAACAACCCACTGCCTGTCCCTTAGTCTACCAACCCTCTCCTTGATCGTCTCAATTGCCTGCCATCCCTGCCCTGGTGACCTGTACGCTGCCAGCAAAGTAATTCTCCTACTACTACCCCCACTTATTTTACTTTCCATCACGTCAAGATCTTCACTGATCCATTCTACAGACCCTTTCAGCCACTCCCTTACACACACCATTATTCCTCCTCCTCTCCCACCCCTGTCTCTTCTGAGGATGGTGAACTTATCCTGCCTACATTCAATGTCAAGCACTTCCTCATTCAGCCAAGTCTCCACAACTACCACTATGTCCGCCCCGTATCCTTCAACCTTACCCCAGAAGCCCTCCAGCTTGCTGTGCACATTTCTACACTTCATCACCATTAACTTTATGCTAAGTTGCTGCATTACCCTCCTACTTTGCTTACCCTCTCTCTCCGCTCCTGTGGCCTCATCAGTGCTTACCTCTCCATTCTGCTCCACTTCTGTACCTTGTCCCTCTCTGGTTGCTATTTAAGCACTCGCTGCTTAGCCCTGACCCCCTCTAAACAGCCAGCTGCTTCCCTACCTAGCAGATCCCCTAGGATCCTCTTTCCCTGCTTTGTCAGGTGCACCTGGCCTCTTCCTACGCTCTCCCAGCCTCTTATTTCCTACTATCTATATATGTAGCCCCCAAATACCTACATACTCTCTCACAAATCTCACTTGCTGCTACTGCCTTCCTGTACGTTATTCCCTTTCTAACCAGCATGCCACTAACTATTCTCCTGGCTCTTGGGAACTTCTCCTGTACTTTACTTAGTAACCCCCTGAGGTCCCTCTCTGCCTCTTGCCCCACCTCCTTTCGAGCCAGGTC
>NQII01011409.1:0-10567 GCA_002778355.1 Clitarchus hookeri
ATTTGGCACTATTAAAACTTATAATTTGGTTTACAGGAATAAATACTGTTTGTTTCCTGCATTTATTTATTTTAAACGTACGAACACGCACTTGTGAAGCGTTTATTGCTGCCCGGAAGTCAACCAGGCCATGCCAAGTAAACTGTGTACATATGACAGATGCTAGCTATAATCCATTCACGGTTACTTCACACCTCTCTGAAACCCTGCTGAAGTTATACTTTCAGGATATTCCTCCGCCTCATGCAACCAAAGCTTAACTAAATCTAGAAAATTACACCAAAAGACAACGCACAAAATTCGTGCGCGCTCAGTTGTAATAATATTTTGCATGAGAACTATTTCTTACTAAGCGCTACCAACAAACAAGTTAACTCACTGTTTGTATTTATATTTATTATAAATGAAATATTACAATTTATAGATTAAATATAGGTAAAAGTTTAATTTAACGAAAAATAATATAATTTTATGTTAACAGAGGTATAAAACGCTTGTGATACATGGCATATTGAGGAAATAACTAAATGGGTCATACATGGGGTGATTTTTGAAAGGTTTGATTCAAAAATTTCAAGAAACCGCAAATAGACTATAACGTGTGTGTACTTTAAGCATACCTGTCAACAAACAATAACACAAACCTTCCATGTCTCCACTGAAAAAAATTATTGTTAGTGGCTACAAAAATGGTTTGGTTGATACTTTCCGAGGCGAAATTTTGTTGGTAAAAAACAGATTGTGGTGCCCAATAACACGTAGATTGACTAGTACTAAAGCTATTTAGTGCTCACTCATATATTTGTTTATTGAAAAAAAAAAATCGTTTATTGGCTGCCACGAACTATTTAGTTGGCAGTAACAGCATTCACGTTATCCACAGAAAAACATTTTGCTGCGGCTGCAAAACTACATCTTTTGTATTCTGCGCATGCGCTCTGGCATACTCGAAGTGGCCACCTTCTGTCTGGCTACGATGCCATATTTGTCTGTGTTCGGTTCTTTGCATTAGGTTACGAACTAATTCTTGAGGGCTATTCTTAAGTACTTATGAACGGATTATATCATTCCCTTATTCAAAGTAAGTAAATGTTGCACGTAAATGTTTCCAGAGAAATAACTTTCCATGACGTGAAGTGCGCAAGCATTGTCATGTGCACTCTTTATAGATTTTTATTATATACACGCTGGTGACAATGCTTTGACGTCGAGAAAGGTGGCGCAACCGTAACACACTGAGCTCGCAGTTGACAGGTCTAAGGTTAGAATCCTACTCATGACGACATTAAATTTAGTGTTTAATTGTTGTTAGACTATACATACCTACAAAACCCCACAACCTATAAAACGCATTTGTGAACCTCGCTAACCAGTACTGTTATCATCGTAACAGTTTCGCCGCGACTTACGAACACATTATTGCCTACAAACAAACCGAGTTTATTGGTGACCGCAAACGTCATTTTGTAGTTCCCAACCAACCCGCGACTGGTAGCCAACTCGCCAGCAGGCAGCCCCGCCAATAGCGAGCCTTTCGCAGCATTCAGTAGCCAATCGGATCCTAGGCAATTTTCTAGAGCTTCGCGCAGCTAATCAGAGAATGGGTACACCAGCAACGAAGGAGCTGCCACGCCATTTCGTATATGTGTACTTATCTATTCTGTATCTAGTGGTAGAGCTCTATTAGCGAAAATACATTTCATGATCTGCATGCATATCACAATTGCGATGTTAAATTCCGAACAGCACAACTAGATAAACGCCTGCATGAGGAGATCGGCACTATTCGTTGTTTCTAAACCAGTTTTTGTGTACCATAAACATATCCAACGTTCTGGCGTTCTGGGAAGCTAATTAATTTTTACAACTTATTAGCTTAAGGAGTTGGCAAATGCCAACACTTAATATTTACTCGTAGTTACCAGTTAATCATTAAAGGGACGTGAATTTTAATCAAAATTATAATGGTTTACTACAATACATAATTGTTTTACATATTTAACCTAGCCAGCCTAATTTGTTAATTTCTTTTACTTGAACTGGAAATGATTTACTGAGACACAAAAATAGAGGCTGAAATCAAATAAATTTACATATTTGTTTACGTTGAACAATATTTTGTTTACCGTACCAAAATGCACTTGCTTCAAACATCTGCATACGTTTATTTGAACCAAATAATGTATTTATAAATAATGTGTAGGGCCAAACACATATTTAGTTGTTTCTACTTCATCAGCATTGATTTAGGTACATACAACCATTTCACTAGCAAGTGATCAACTAATCACGTGGTTGTCGTAAGTTTCGCATAACTAGGTTATAGCATATTTAAATCACTAATTTGTTTACAATTGAACAGATAATTCCTTAGCTATAACAATCTGACATTGTTAATACTCTATCTGAGCTAACAATACAATTAATTGGTTACATAACCGACATGCATTTGATTAACTACAATATTATCGAGGTATATGGGACTGTTTGCTCGAAAATACAGCTCGTATACAACACTTATGTGATAAATGGGGCATCAGGTGTGCTTTTTAATATAGCTGGTAAAGCGTTACATTAGTTTACACAATTTCGAGTGAAAGAAAAAAAGAAGATATATAAATGTATATATATGTGTGTATGTAAGGGCTGCAATTACATCGACAAGATTATTTAGTGTAGAATAGGTAGGTCGGCAAGTAAAGTGTCGGGATTTCAAGCCAGATTTTCGGGTTATAATCTCAGTCAAGTTACAGGATTTTTTCCATATTAATTATAATGCATATTAAAACTCTATACAATGCCAGCGTAACGGAAATGTGGATTATTTTACGTAATGTCTTTTGAAAAAACGTTTCCACAAAAGCAACTAATTGTTTCAAGCAATCAAATTGCTTTGTTTGAGTGAGGTAGCAGAGTGCACATTTGCCATAGCACAACTTTTTTAACAATGATATTTAGTTACAACAACAAAATAATAATTTGGCACTATTAAAACTTATAATTTGGTTTACAGGAATAAATACTGTTTGTTTCCTGCATTTATTTATTTTAAGCGTACGAACACGCACTTGTGAAGCGTTTATTGCTGCCCGGAAGTCAACCAGGTCATGCCAAGTAAACTGTGGACATATGACAGATGCTAGCTATAATCCATTCACGGTTACTTCACACCTCTCTGAAACCCTGCTGAAGTTCTACTTTCAGGATATTCCTCCGCCTCATGCAACCAAAGCTTAACTAAATCTAGAAAATTACACCAAAAGACAACGCACAAAATTCGTGCGCGCTCAGTTGTAATAATATTTTGCATGAGAACTATTTCTTACTAAGCGCTACCAACAAACAAGTTTTCTCACTGTTTGTATTTATATTTATCATAAATGAAATATTACAATTTATAGATAAAATATAGGTAAAAGTTTAATTTAACGAAAAATAATATAATTTTATGTTAACAGAGGTATAAAACGCTTGTGATACATGGCATATTGAGGAAATAACTAAATGCGTTATACATGGGGTGATTTTTGAAAGGTTTGATTCAAAAATTTCAAGAAACCGCGAATAGACTATAACGTGTGTGTACTTTAAGCATACCTGTCAACAAACAATAACACAAACCTTCCATGTCTCCACTGAAAAAAATTATTGTTAGTGGCTACAAAAATGGTTTGGTTGATACTTTCCGAGGCGAAATTTTGTTGGTAAAAAACAGATTGTGGTGCCCAATAACACGTAGATTGACTAGTACTAAAGCTATTTAGTGCTCACTCATATATTTGTTTATTGAAAAAAAAAAATCGTTTATTGGCTGCCACGAACTATTTAGTTGGCAGTAACAGCATTCACGTTATCCACAGAAAAACATTTTGCTGCGGCTGCAAAACTACATCTTTTGTATTCTGCGCATGCGCTCTGGCATACTCGAAGTGGCCACCTTCTGTCTGGCTACGATGCCATATTTGTCTGTGTTCGGTTCTTTGCATTAGGTTACGAACTAATTCTTGAGGGCTATTCTTAAGTACTTATGAACGGATTATATCATTCCCTTATTCAAAGTAAGTAAATGTTGCACGTAAATGTTTCCAGAGAAATAACTTTCCATGACGTGAAGTGCGCAAGCATTGTCATGTGCACACTTTATAGATTTTTATTATATACACGCTGGTGACAATGCTTTGACGTCGAGAAAGGTGGCGCAACCGTAACACACTGAGCTCGCAGTTGACAGGTCTAAGGTTAGAATCCTACTCATGACGACATTAAATTTAGTGTTTAATTGTTGTTAGACTATACATACCTACAAAACCCCACAACCTATAAAACGCATTTGTGAACCTCGCTAACCAGCACTGTTATCATCGTAACAGTTTCGCCACGACTTACGAACACATTATTGCCTACAAACAAACCGAGTTTATTGGTGACCGCAAACGTCATTTTGTAGTTCCCACTAAGTACTGGAACGACAAAATAATTTTGTTGGCACCACAAAATCTTTTGTCGTGTCTTTATTGACAAAAGAATTTTGTGGTTGCCAACAAAATTTTTGTGGTCACCACATAACTGTTTTTTTCAGTATCAGGTTATGCACAAGGTTACCTGCTAGCCGCAGATACTGTAAAAATTCGCGCATTGATGTGGTGGGCAGGCTGCACTTGTCAAGCTTCTATAATTGCGTCGCTTTTCGCCTCAAAGAAGCACGAATCAGTAATTAACACGCAGCATAGTGAGAAACGTAGCTCGCGTAACGCAAATAAGAGATAAAGTGTATTCTTATAAAATCCAATGAAACAGACGGGAGTGTTACCTAAGGCTATGGATTCTGAACTATATGTGTATGCCGTCCAGCAAATGTCGCGAGTGCACTGATTTTCGCGCTAGACTCTGCGTTGTGAGGCATTCTCTTGTTTACTTGCTGCTGACCCCACATGAGATACCACCGTGGTCCACTCGTTGCTTTTTTCTCGCATTTGGTATTTATTGATTCGAATTCTACCAGAGCGTGTTTGATAAACGCTGACCCAATTTCAAGATTTCCTAAAGTGGGTCCATGTAAATGTAGACAAGTGATATAGTATTGTGGAAATATTTTGTACTAACTTGGTATAAAAACACTGCAGTATCTTCTTTCTCTGTATTCATTCTAAGGTACAGTATGTCTCGCGAACGAATGCATTTTTTGAGAGACGTGAAAGTGGTCCTGTTTGAAGCTGTTATCATATGTTACAGCAGCGTATCCTCGGCCACAGATGATGTTTAAATGACCCCGCTCAGCTGACTGCCAACCTTCCCAGCGTGCCGACCGAAATTATTTTGCCATGGAAATATTATTTGTAAGGAAGGCTACTTTCTGAGCTGTCAAAAAAGTTCACTTGTTCGTAAGACAGACGTTGCAATCGTTTTTTTTTTTTGCAAGCGAATCACAAAAACACAGAGCGCAGTAGTGTTACGAGTCAAACAGAAACCTTCTTTACTCACAAACATTGCCTAACAAGAGAACAAAAACTGCACAGACGGTGCCGAGTTACATTTACAGGTTATTTAACCATCTTACCTAGTCTTGTCCTTAGCGTAGGCCTACAATGTTTGCATGTCATTAACATGTGACATTTTCTTTATGGGAAATGTGAAAAAGTAGCACAGGTGCATTCCTGACATTCTAGAGAATGCGATAAAGGTAAAAAATAAAAAAAATATTTTTAGAATTATTGGTTATTGTTGTTTTATCCTTACGAATAAGTTTAATAACGCCCATTTTGCGTACAGTTACTGACAATAGACTATGGTTAGTTCTCAAAATTTCAAAAATATAAAATTTGTTGACAAAATGACACTATACTAAACTTAGTTTTTCCTGCAGATCTGCAAGCATATGATAATGCAACCCGTGTCACGAAGGAGACCTTATCGCCAATATCGGGCATGATATCAAAAAAAGACCCCGAATTATAGTTTTAGTAACCAAAGACAGTAGTCCATCTTCTCATAAAGTACTAGTATGTGAATGACGAAATACTGTCAACAAAGCGTGTTAGTTCTACTTTTAATTATTTGCAACAAAATATAATACGACAAAAATGCTTGAAATGATTTTAGTATAGCACAAGTAGCTTTTTATGCCACATTAATTTGAAATTAATAATTCTACTTTGTTTATGTAAATGTTACGTTATTTGAAAACCGGCCATAATTTTGTCCCCTAAATTAAAATTTTCAAGCATTAATACATATGTTAAAAATTGTCACAGAAAAAAATTTATTACATGAAAATGAAAAATATTTGCTGCAAGAACTTCGGCGCTGGTTCGACGTGCACTGAGAAAAAGGTTTCGTCCAATCAAACAAAGTTTGTTTGTCGTAACAAAATTTTTTTTTTATATGGGCAATAAATATTTTGTTGTTGAAACCAAAGTATTTCGTTCTTTTTATTTGGTTGCCCCAAACAAATATTTGGTTGTTGCAACTGAATATTTGTTTGGCTCTGCATACATTTAACAGTTCTGGATGATATAAAAAAATCTTGTAGTTGGACGGATATTGAAACCTAGCTTAACTGCAGCCGAGCGTGACGCCTTACCTTCCTCGGCTAGAGTGACCAAGGACGAAATTGGAATATTTTTAAATATACTCAATTTATATACTCAACAACGTTCGAAAAAAATTAATATTAACATTTTTAAAGCTTTACTTTTCATGTTCTTGTTAAACTTTTTTTATTAGGATGTCTATACCATAATTAAGTATCAATAAATTCACTAACGAACACTGCTACCATCTTAATTGTCACAAAAAAAATACAAACGTGCTCTCAAGCTCTATTTTCGAACAACGCTTGGTTGATTCAAACCAATATTTTGTTGAAAGTTCAATTTATTTTGGCCCAACACAGAGATTTTGTTAATTCAAGCGTGTATTTTGTTTGATGAACAAAATTAATTTAGTTGATTTTATAGTTTTGTTGATTTTATAGTTTTGTTTATAGTTTTGTTTTGTTAACTAAATATATATTTGGCCCTATACAAACAAATACTTTGTTGACTGTTTGATCAATATAAACATATAATTTTGTTGAAAAAGTGGAAGATATGTTTGCTTACACTAAATATTTGTTTGATATACTGCAACAACATATTTGTTAGGGACCAACAAAGTTGTATTAATTAAATTATTGGGTTTTGTGAACAAATTTCATTCGTTTTGAGGAAACAGAGGCTCGGTTGTACCAACGAAATATCGTATAACTGAAACAAACGCCACGCAAACAAATATATTTGGTACTTATCATGAAACAATTCTTTTTCTCAATGCAGACGTTACAATGTAATTGAGTTTGCGCGCACTATTTCCCATTTATAGCGTTTCAATTCATAGAGTAAGATAAGTACAAAATCCCTTTAGTTCATTTTCATTGATTTAACCGCTTGTTTTAAAGGCGATGGAAAATTTTCAATTGTAATTTGTTGAAACGACGAGTCGAATAAACAAGTTATATCACACATAGTGCAATTTAAATATGAATAAATAATAATTTCACTGTTCAATCATTTAACAGTATCTGACTTATTCAGCAGTCACTTCAGTAAATTTAATTAATGAATTAGTGAAAAAAGGGCCAGTTTTCCTTCACTTATTGATTCAGTAATTTTTTTTTCACTGATTCATTAATCATTTAATTCTCTGTTTTTCAGTAATTTGTTTTTTGACTTATGGACCAGTTGAACAACGTGTATCAAATTAAATAACAAAGCATAAACTAACAAAACCCATAAAAATAAATTTTAAAATGTGAGCTTCGTTTTCTATAATACCATTTTACGAGGACACATGAACCTTCATTCTTTTATTCCATTTTTACGTCTTTCAATTCATTTTCACTTATCACCATAGCACTCTATTTGAATGTTTAAACAGCATTAAATTGCATGAGGTGAGTGCATTAACACGTACTATATGTTTTAACAATCCTAATATCACCAGTTAAACTAAAACCGAAAAGAAGAGTATTACAATTTAAAGCTTCATATTATCGATAAATGTGTGGCAAACATATTTTCCCGTTTGTAATAAACCTTCGCTTGGTAGCTTGATTGCAACGATAATGGTCTAACAGCGTGGTGATGCGGGTTCGAATCCTGGATGACGTAATATTTCATTTACTTTCTTAAATAACGTTAAACTTCACAACATAAACAGTGAACCACTGGAAATACGATTATGTCTCGTAATGATTTGGATAAATTCAATGAAAACAATATTTAATTCGCCGTGCGTAGTTGGCTGTCGCTTATTCAATCACTAGCTTTTACCCGCGGCTTCGCTCGCGTGGTTATAGCAACAAACTTACAGGGAGAAATAACGGTATTTGTTAGTAGACAGACACTGATCATAAACAGAGAGCAGAGCACTAACGATGTCATTTTTTGGTGCTAAAATCGCTCTCTTACACAGTCACTGGTCGTCATTTATATTTCTTTGTAAATCTGGGTAAACACTAGCAACCAGTTCCGCATCACTCTGCACCAAATTACTAAATTCCCCCGTAGTGACACGCAGCCCTCGGCATCTGTTTCTAACTGCCCATCTCCAATTTTCAATAGTGTACCAGCATAATATCCTGTGTCAACGTCATTGTAGAGCTGCACTCTCATATTTGTCGTCAAGCTGAATTTCTTGATATTTGCCCATAAGCTTGACGACTTGAGACATGCTTTGATTTCATCTGCAGGTGTGTCTCTTTGAATCACCGGTAGAGTTTGGCGGAAGTCACCAGCCAGTAATACAACCATTCCTTCCATGATGTCTGTATTGTTTCGTATATCCTGTAGAGTTCAGTTTAGGGCCTCTACCGATTTTTAGTTTGACATTGTGCTTTCGTCCCACACTAACAACTCATACCCCGAGAGATTTTTTTTTTACTAAAAAAAAATTCCTGAAGAAATGAGATATTTTTTTCGGAATATAAAGTAGCCTATGTCACTTCCCGGCCCTGCAAATATCTATGTGCAAAATGTCACGTCGATCAGTTGCTCCGTTGCGACGTGAAAGAAGGACAAACAAACAGACAAACACACTTTCGCATTTATAATGTTAGTTAGGATTGAAATCGTTATCCTGAAACAACCAGTGGTTTTCCACTAATCCCACGTGGAGCCATTTTCACTAATTAGAGTATCTGAATTTCACCCTTATTCAAAATTAGAGTGTGTCGAAGTAATAAAAACATGTTAAACACGTAAGGGTGAAATTAGTGGCACTTTTACGACGTGAATATTTCTATGGTAATGTTTGTGTCAGAGAAGGCTTGTAAGTAACGTGTTGTCTATTTCCTGCAACTATTTACTGTCCACGGTTAACTGAGCACTTTTTGAACTTTTCTACTAATTTTATAACATTCCAAAATGTGTAAAATTTAAAATACCATCGGCCTAACGACTTTATTCTTGTGTCGGTCAAGTGCAAACGTAAAATCGTTACGAACCTATATGTGTTCCTAACACACGAATTCATACTCTTATGTGTATAAAACAAAAACCAACAACTCGACATGCCACAAACTTCAGTATTGGGCCTACTCTCACAATACAACATCAAGCCTTGGTGCTATTTTACTCAATTCGCTGCCAACTTCGGAAGTTTGCCTGCCCGTTGCACGGTTGCATACCGCACCCTAAATACGAGATTATCGTAACTCATAAAACCGAGTTTTTTTCCCCATATTTGTGCCGGAATCGATAAAATATCTATTACTAGACAGTGAAACACTGTTGGGACATTCTATTTACATTCGCTCGATATAAGGCCTATAAAAGGGTGTTGCTCTTATAAATGAGATTTAATTAGTAAACATTAACATTTCATATTTACATGTGTATGTGTGTGTGCGTGTGAGTATTTAAATGATTGCATGGCGCAATGTTATTAATTAACTCAGTATTAATTCTTTAATCATCGTGCCGTCACAGTAGTTAAAGGTATTTTTAAAAAGAAAGAATTATTTTAATTACATCTACTATACATAAGACATTTTGAGTTGCAGTAATCTTGTATTCAGGCACAAATTAGATAACCCCACAGATACGAAATGACGTGACAGTTCTTTTAGTGCGGACGTATTCGTCCCGTGATTGGCCGCGCGAGTCTCCGAGAACGGACACGGCTGGAAAGTAGGTTACCAAGCGCTGATTGGTGAATGGCGTCCCAAAGTTGCACTGGTCAGTGACGCCAGTTTGGTGTCGTGTGTGGCTGGAGTTCGCGGCATAAGTGGCTGCATGTATTCTTCAGTACTCAGTGAACGTGGGTACGATGTGTAAAGTTAACGGACAGTGACTTTCCTTACGGGTTTATCACGAAAGTGCGTACTTCACCGTGAACAGTCTATACGACATACAGTATGCGCATGCTCGTTGTGAAGTGACGCGACGCCCGCATGCGTGCACTCGGGCGTTGGGGAAGCCCCAGACTCACCGCTCTCTGCTCCACGGCGACGTCGCAGCAACACGTGCTCGCGGCGCGACTGACGTGGCGATGTCACCCGTCCCCCTGCCTCCGCTGGTAGGGGAACAGG
>NQII01011409.1:12492-31288 GCA_002778355.1 Clitarchus hookeri
GTGGGAATCGTGCTGGACGATGCCGCTTGCCGGTGGGTTTTCTCGGGGTACTCCCGCCTTCCCCCGTCCTTGCATTCCAGCGCCGCTCTATTCTAGGGTTTCACTTCTGTCATGCTCGGGGATGACGGTCACCTACGGGTTCCAGCTGGAAAGACCGTCACTCGGAGGGTGTCGCCTTGCTCTGGGTGTACTCCCCACACGCCATTTATTTATTAATTTTTTGGTGGATAAGGCTAGCTGCGAGGAAGACCGACTGAGAGGGACACACTTGTTCCCGGCCTGCGTGAGGTTGGGCAGGTGCACACGGGTAGTTCTACAACCTCTTTGGCATCGATGGTTAATACTAATATCATTGAGTACGCAGCACGTTGTGACGAACACAAGTACAGAGCATACCAAAAAGAATTACGTGATTGCAACACCTGATATCCGAGAAGTTAATATGCAAGCGAATTGTTGTAAGGCACTGCCGTGTGCGTGACAGGCCGAGCGAAAGGATAGGATTTTGCGTGTTTAATTATTTTTGGCGTATCTCAGTCATCTTTCATAATATCGTTTTTAAACAAAAAACACTTTATGCCCTTCGAAGAGAGGAACCAAGCTACAAGAGAGAAAGTAGGAGTGAACTGATAAGAGTTGGTGTTTTCGTTGAGTCTATTAAATCTTAATTTATCCGCATTTTCCTGGGTATTAAAAATTACAAAACGTTTTTGTACAAATGTGGCCCGGGCCAAGATGGACAAAGAGTTGAGTTTGGTTTTGTTTGAAAGCTATATCGTGATGAATGGCCATGTGAACTCCCCCCCCCCCCTTTTTCTACCCTTCTCATAAATGGGATGAAGGTTGTTTTAGCAATTACAGAATACAACAATTAATTAAAGATACAATTCTATAAAATATAGCCAACAAAAATAATAAGTAGGTAACTTTAGTATCGGCTGTCATTTATAATCTTGTGTATCCTGAGAAGCGATATTGACTGGCGGGAACAAAAAGCACTGAGTCTAACTTCGGGCAGATCGTTAAAGAATCGGTCGCTGTCAGTTCCCTGTTCCCCGCTACATTTTCAAGAGCTGTGATTTTGTCACGGATAAATTTAGATATAACGATTTATACAACTATAGTAGCATGTAGTAACCGAGTCTGTATATACCCTGACACAATTAAATATAAGTGCTGGCTTCCTGTCTCTCAAGGTAAGTGTTGCCGTTACTAGTGGCTGCGAATATGTTATTCCACACAATATAGGTTCTTTTAGTGGGTACTGTTCGTGTAGACGTCTGTGCGTTCACGTTACTAAGTTGATTCAAAATTATAAGGGAACTCCAAAAGAACTCTCATTCACGACTGTTATGTTATTCTGCGGCAAACGTACCCGCGAACGGGAAACGGATTCCGCGAGAAACTACGCCCTAGCAAATGAATTTAAATTGAAATAATATTACTTCATTTTCCGTAGACGTCCGCACTCTGCGAACCCGAAGATGGCTGTCGCTGTATGACTCAGAGCGTCTATATTTCTTGCGAGCCGACTACCAACTTCTATTGCAAAATAAACACACGGTTTTACTGCCGCCAATTACCCAAAGAAAACCGTCCCTTCCTTTCCAACTCGTCGTTTTTCTCTACAGACACAACAGAAACATAACTCTACATTTAATAAACAAATTACACCAAACTTACAAAACACCTGGCATAGATCCTTAAAGCCTCACATTACAAATTTCAATTAAAGGTTCCCATATTAAGATCAAATTTGAATACTTTTTTAATAGGCTATGTTATTGGTTGATAATTATTTTTCTTGCAATTGACAGGTAAGAATGCTTTGGATGCAGGTTGTAGTTTCCACCGGTGTTTCTTTTAAACACAAAATACCACTCTCCGAGCTGCCCTCTTGTCGCAGTTCCATACCTCCTTAAAATACTTCTCATATAAAGGATGGGGCAGAATTCGACCGACAAACTTCGTGAGGTGATTCTTTATGCGAAATTAGGTGGCAAATACATAGGACACTTTGTACCCAAACTAAATATAAAGAGCAAAATAAGTCGCCGGAAATAAAGATTTTGGAATGTAGTTTTGCGAAATATCGGAAACCAGGTGAGATGAAATATAATTCGCGGAGCATTGTTTTATGCTATCGGGATCTTCATCCTAAGATCAAAATCACATTACTAACACTCCCGGTTGTGAAAATAACCGGGGTGTCCACCCTCTTATTGCTGGCAACTTCGTTACCTTCGGGAATTACGAACGTTTGATGCTGGTTTATTGAGCAGTATGACCTGCGAAAACAAAAATGGTCACCTTGTTGCAACTACCTAGGACCCACCGTTTTCGTTTGAAACGCACAAAAATATTCCGCCAGATTCCGCTGCAGCGATACAGCTCCTAGTATGCAGGCAATGCTAACTAATGTGAGAATGTCCATTGCACAACCGATAGTGGCGGACAATGTTAACAATGCAAACACCGGGTACCATATATGAATAAGCATACACAACTGTTCGTTTGTGGTGACAGTCGGTGTGTGATTCCATGCAGGACGTAAATATATTGATATTGCGTACGCACCTGGAACTGCATCGCTGCTGCTGTGTATGTGCGGGCTTCTGAACGTCGAAACATTTTGTTGCAGCAGCGTAGAGTAATGCCGTTACAACGCTTCACATTTAAGTGGTAAGAGATAACACATTGAATTTGACAACAAAAGCTGCGGCATTCCATAGGTTTTATTGTAGAAACATGTATAACAAACCATTTTATAGGAAAAGCTCATGGTACGGCCCCCATGTTCGACGCACAGTTCACGTCGACGCACCAACGATTGCCGGACACGTTGGAAAACACCCTCATTGTCCCGAATAACCCCGGCAGCTGCAACGATGCGGGTGACGAAGTCCTCTTCGGATTTCACAGCGGTTCCACACACCAGGCTGCGCATGTACCTCGAAAGAAATAGTCCAATGGATCCATATCAGGGGATCGTGGAGGCCATCGTCCAGGGAATACAAGATTCAGGTGATCGCGCGCACGTCGCGAACTGTAGGATGGGGCGCCGTCGTGCTGGAACCACATGGCCACTCGTGTTTGTAACGGGACCTCTTCGAGTAATGTCAGCAGTGTTTCCCGCAGAAATGTAGACTACACATTGCCGGTGAGACGATATGGTAGCATGTAGGGGCCAACCAACATGTTATGTATTACGTCCGCCAAGACGTTGACACTGAATCGCTGTTGATCACCGTCGACGACTGGGGTGTGAGGATTGACATCCACCAACTCGTGGGTATTACGACAATTCTGTGTACCAACACGTCAAAAGGAAGCCTCGTCAGTGAAGAGAACGTCTCTGTCAAAGACAGGGTGTGTTCTGCGTTGTTCCAGAAATCATGCTGCAAACTCCACGCGTCGAGGATAATCCACAGAACCAACGGCATGCACACGTGTTGTACATGGAACGGATGCAGTAATTGCTCATGAAGCACTCGACCAATGGTGCGGCGGTTTCTGTTGAGGACTCTTGCAATAGTACGCGTACTCACACGTGGGTTATTCTCAACATGCCTTAACAGATCCTCTTCAAACCTGAATGTTCTCGCTGTCGGTCTGTGTCCTGCGTTCGGTCGTGTCACCTCCAAACTTCCACCTTCTCTCAAACGTCGCTCCACAGACGCAAATGTGGTGCGGTGTGGCTGCTGTCTGTGCGGAAATCGATCCCTGTACATTCCCCATTGACGAGTGGCATATCTGTAAGTTCCGGCCACGTAAAACCTTCCATTTCGCAGACGCAACATGCACCTTGACCAACAGAAATGCAAGTGGTACGTTATGGAGTGCTCAAATAACGTAAACAATTCATCTCGGGGTTTAATGGGCCGCATTCGTTATAGCGCCTTTAGTGCCGTGATAACTGTCGTGTCTGGCGTGGAATTGAACACGTCAATCCGCACAGAGCTGCCTAGTGTGGTGTTAGTACCAGGCACGTAGATCGCTCGCACTTCGTGTACACGCATGTTGTATACTACATGCTCTATCTGACACCTAATTAGATGCTTGCTCGCAAACGAATCGTCCTGAAAGTGTTGCATTATAGGGACGTTAATTTCAACTTTCGACATGTCGTTTGTCAAACGTAGCCCTTATTAAAGCGCTAATAATATAGTATGGCTACCTGTACGTTTCTAGTTTGTGCGTTTAATGTCTCGTCGAAAGCGAGGTCGACACGGTAACATACAACTGGGCACTTGAAACGAACCGAGGAAGGATTTGGCCACGGCCTTCATTAAAGAACCATCCCAGCGTTTCCTTGGAGCTACTTCGGGAAACCATGGTAAACCGCATGTTGGATGGCCTGGCCAGGATTCTAACACGCGTCCTCCCGAATGCGAGTTCAACATGTTACTGTTGCCCTACTTCGCTCGGCCCTTGATTTATTAATGACGGGAGATGTTTATACGAACCGTCAGGACTCATAAATATTTGATGCTTGTTTATTTAACAATATGACTTAGGTAATACACAGAGTCTCTAGTCGAAACTGCCTAGAACCACCGCTTTCATATAACATACACATACATAAAGCTTAGGCTGCAGCGATACATGTCCAGGCGCATAAACAATAGTCTCTACATAATACAGCAGTGACTGCAATACGGCTCCAGGCACGTAGGCAGTACCAATACTTCATGTAGGGAATTTCGCACCGACTGTTGCCAGGATATTGTTGGATGTAGAATAGTACACTTTTTAATGCATGGTAATTGTTGTTTACAGTAAGTAATAAATGTCCTCCACCATAGTCTGTGCAGTGGGAACAGCAGCCTACCATACACGCACGTATGACGTATTGCCTACGTACGAGGCACTGTTTAGCTGCAGCGGAATCTAGAGGAATCTTTGTGTGCGTTTCAATCTAAAACGGTGGGTCTTAGGTAGTTGCAACAAGAGGGCCATTTTTTTTATCGTACGTCATACTGCTCAATAAATCAGAAACAAACATTTATAATTCCCAACGGCCATAAAGTTGCCGGCAATAAGAGGGTGGCCACCCCTGATATTTTCATAACGGGGAGTGTTATCAATGTGAGTTTGCTCTTAGGTCGAAGATCCCGATAACATAAAGTAATATTCCGTGAATAGTACTTTTATCTCACCTGGTTTCCGATATTTCGCAAAAATACATTCCAAAATCTCCTTTTGGGGCATTTTCCAACATTAATAATTAGTTCAGGTATAAAGTGCCCTACATATTAGCCACATTATTATGCAGAAAGAATCACCTCACGAAGTTTGTCGGTAAAATTCAGCCCCATTCTGTATATGGCCTGCTTGGGCGCATCGAATCAGGAAGGCAGACAGCTGTTGAAAACAGTCATTCCCAGACCATATATTTTTTTGAACTGGCACCCCACACAAAACTTATTGGCTGTGTGCTATTTCCAGTAGAACAAACATTAATTTTACATTTATTTATCACCACAGAAATAGCTATTTGAAAATACTTTAACGATTACAATGATACCTCACGCAATATTTTTAATTAACAATTAAAATTAGCATACCGTTACTCTCGGTCCCTTCTCGCCCCCTCGCCAAGCGTGCGTGGTGGGTTTTATCGCAATGTGGGGGGAGAGGGGCGGGAGTCACCATGACCTACTCGCTCCTGGCAGGAGGGAAGACATGATGATTGACAGCTGACCTGACTGGCATCACAGCAACTCCCCACCCCCCTGCCTCCCTCCTCCTACCAGATAGTGGGGTCGGCGGCTGTGGGCTATTGCACGTACTTTCTGGTCATCTCCTCCCTCGGCGCAACCAGATGTGTGAAAGTTCTAAGTTATTTCGCACTGGAACTATAAACACCGCCGCACCCAGAGGGTCGGCAGTCAGTCTGTGACAGCCATATGGCGGTGAAGGGTGAACGGAGATCGGGCCATCAAAGGAGGTTGAAGATGAGGATGAGAGTGTGAAAGACTGTGGCGGACGAGAGAGAGAGTTCGAGTACCGTGGAAGGCCAGGTATCCGACGAGTATAGTGCGACTGTGTACGGCATTGGTTAGGGCGCAACCAGAACCTTCCGGACAGGAAAGAATGATGACGTTTGCACTGAACAAGCTGGGACAGAGTGTACGAGTGATGCAGACTTCGTTGTAAATGCTGGAGATCTCAGAGACACCATTACTGATAAAATAATTTTGGAGTGTTTTTAAATTATATATAAATGACCTGGGAAAATAATAACTTCTTTTTTATTTAATTAAGACCTCCATCCCCTAACGAATCTGGATATGCCCATAAACTTTGAAAAATTTGAACAATACTTGGGCTATGTTTAGTATATAATATATACTCTAGTTGGACGAATAACATACTTAAATATATAGTTGAATTGAAGTATTTGATATCGTTATAACTTTTAAGTAAAAGTAATTGTTAAGCTCATCACTACTAGGAAATTGGATAGCGTCGCAGTTTCCTCGGCTGACGACATGCTCTGGCGTGTAACGTCAGATTACATTATGATGATCTATCATGACTGCATACGTCATACATATCAGTGTGTGCACTAACGACTAGTTTAAAATAGAATTTTTCTAATTTTTAAATATATCTAGTAAGACAGTGATGTTAACATATTATGGAGGTAGTAGAGAGCGTAATTGGAAAGGGATAACGACGGTAGCCTGTGTAAAAAGTCGTCGATTTAGTTTGGGTTTTGTGAAATGATTTCTCAGCTACCAGCCGACATGATTATTATTATCTATGTACTTCCGTGGAAGTGACCCTTAAAATCCGAGTGGCCTATTGGAACCACTTTTTAGATTGCAGTTTTAGTCAGGAATTATCAAAAAGCTACAACTTATTTGTTTTCAGTCGAGATACCAGTAGTAAAATTTGTAACACATGCAATATTAAACGTTCATGTGATGAAACATTAAAACGTAATATTTGCAACACAACACTTTAAAATATTGAAGTTTAGTAAAGCTGTTATCGGCAAGGCACATTGTTTAACATAAGTAAAAACAATTCCGGACTTCTGTATTTTCTATATAGACTGGCAATAATAGTGAGTTCCTCAACAATATGGCGTAAACAGGATAGAATGGGTGTTCATTGGTACCTTTAAAACCCGCTTTAGATATAAGGTTCTTATAAATGGATACATTTTATATCGCCTTCGTGGCTTGTATAGTCATCTTTCTTATGATATGGATTTTATATAGATTGCAATAAACTGGAATGTTGAATTTAAAATGTTTTATTTGTACTTCGTTTTAATATCTCTTGACTCAAGGTTTCAGTGACTTAGGATTAACAGGCATTTTTTACTACATTAAGGGGCGTAGAAATGTCGTACAGCGTGAACAATTGGAATATATAATCAAGAACACAATCCGAACTACTCAACGATGGGCTTGTTTTATCAACTATATATCTGAATTGTGGAGACCAGCATATAAAGCAATAACAATTTGCTAATTGGTATTTTAAATAACAATTGTTCCAAATCACAAAATTAACTAGTACTCAAAATTTTCTGTTTTAAGTTTACAAAATAATACAGTAAATGTTTCAATATAAAAGTACTTATAAAAAGTAACAGCTTTATATTTTTAATTAGTTTTTCATTTTTTCAGGAAACAGTCATTTATTGACAAAACATCAGTGTATCAGTTTTACTGCAATCTAGATAATACTTTTTTTCTGAATCTGAGGTAAAAAATGTAAATGTAATGCAACTGTACCGTCACAGTGACTTATTTTCAAAACGTAGCCTCAACTGGAACTACTTTACTCGCGCACAAGCAGACACACTGTTGCAGTTTGTTCTGTTCCTGCAAGTTCTCCAAACCAAATAAATAAACATAATTTATGCTAAAGAAGCAAGACCTGTTTATTAGATTTTTTGAACAGAGATTACATATCCTTTACAGTTCATTAATAACTTATGGTTTTGTATTGTAGAAAAAAATGTCAATATTTTTTCTTTGAATTTATTTTGCGCGAGTCAATTATGTTTCTAGGAACGTGCGGAAAGCGAAAACATTTGTGTATCACTCTGTTGTTTAAGGTAGATAAGGATTTATCAATACCATTTAAATCATTCTTATCTTCCAAGAGTATCTGCGTTTTAAACGAAATATAAATTTATTTAAAAGATGGGGTTTAAAAGTATTACGAGATTATTCTGTTTTGGCGAAAACCGCTAGCGTAAAATAGTTGAATCAAGACCATTTTTTTGTTCACTTGGACATAATTATTAATAATCTGTCGAAAAATATAAATTAAAGCTAACAGTTACGCAATTGTAAGCACTTGCAAGATGGCAACCCATATGTAACTAATGGCAGAGGGGCGATATAACAGATCGAATAAGCATTCTTATAACACCTTTGTTCTACAAAACATTAAACTGCAATTTGTTGTCTGATGTCACGTATTGTCTGGGATATGGTAATAAAATCCTGTTTGAACCTCGTGCTTTCAGCGCGTGCATCTCTCTCGACAGTCACTTTAGGCCATAAGTGGTATTATGTATCCCGTCTCATTTTGTATAGGAATCACCTCCCGAAGTTAACGACATTTGGTCGGATACAACCTGTATGTGAGAAAACTGGGTGTTGTGTGGTTTTCAGTGCTCTACATACACCAAAGAACTTTCGCCTCTTACTAGCGCCTGTCTATTCGAACGAGTTATTCAGAATTCGGTCATCCCTACAAAAAACATCCATAACTTTAACAAACTAAAAAAAAAAAAGTAACAGGCGCAAAACAATATTGCATTATTTTGAAATAAGTTTGGATGTTAAATATTTTCGCTCAATATAACGATATATATGACATTAATACACATACGCTCGTAATTACTTTCGTAATGAGTCAAGTTCCGTTTTATTTACAGGTGCTCATTATATGTGCGTGGTAACTTTGTCTGACTGTAGAGTTCTACGTGTCCTGTTGTTCGTTCGTGTTGTCTGGTTGTATATATATATATATATTCTCTTTTTTTTCCCTCGTGGCCACGGCAGGCCAGAGAAGAGTGTGTCAATTAGGGAAGGCCAATTATAGAATGGGCAATATGGCAGTCTGTGGAATGAGAAGGGAGCGAACGAGGTCAAAACAATTCCTAACTACTGCCCAACCAAAATGTTCACATCTCTCCAGTCTTCCTAGTGCGTGTGTGGCTTTCTGCGGAAAGAGTTAACGCGATAGGTTTCTTACGTAACAGGACACACAGAGTTTCCCGATGACGATTGTGCATGTATTTCTCGTAACACGATCCGCGACCTGAAGAATTGCGTTTCTATGAATTTAAGACCTCGGAACTCAAGAACTTTTGTATTGAATAACGAAATTAATGCAAAGGCGTAAATAGTTTACGAAGAAGCGTTCCTCAGTTTGTCACCAGAACATTAGTAAAAATAAATTTACTATTTTATAAAGTCAAAGAGTTATACTATATACAACTCAGGAATATTTACCGCAGAGAAATATAAAAGAATATAAAGCAAGAACATGGAAAAATGTTCACTGTAAACCACGCAGTCTTCCAAGTACTTTAACCATAGTAATTTGTTTTTTAATTGGTATTATTGAGAAAAAATACTTTTTTATGCGGTTTTCTATGTTATTTGGTTACTGTGAAGCTAAAGAATGGCCAACGGAGGAGGGGAGGGGGGGACTTTAAACAAGAGTAGTTGTAATTGAAAAAAGTAGGTGTAAACTACGAGAAAAAAATTACATAAACATTAATTATAGTGCAGTTATATACTACATTCTTCCAAGCCTTCGGAAGTAAAAAAAATAAGAAAAATAATTTGATTACTTCGAAAATTAAATAGTGGCCTTAGAGAAGACCATAAAAATAAAATTGCAGTAATCAAAATTACCTGGTGTTCTTTTATTTTAAATCAATAATTTTTGTGTAATCAAAATGTTTTACAAACCTTGCTATCATAAATATATTATTTGAATCATTAAAATGATTTTAATAAATTACATGTGAATTATCACTTCACATTTCCTTCAACATCTTCATAACCATTAGTTTAAAAGCCATCAATTGGTGGTTACAGCAAAGGATTGGAAAAATGCCCAGGTTCTATATGACCTCTAAGTCGTGTTTTACAATTGTGTACAGGGTACTGAAGTCATTCGCTTGTTGGTTGCTATATCTGCGATAAGCAACTTTACTTTTAACTGGCTCGCATGTGATTTGTCTCTTCATTTTGTAGATTTGTTACTGGACCAGCGTGGGCAGGTCGTGTCAAATAAACAACTGTCATATTGCAGAAGTGACGCAAACTTACAGATGTTTGAAGTTTCTCTTGTTGTCAAATTATTCCTCAGAGTTTCAAGGAATCTTGCTAAAGTATTGTCAACGCAAAACAATTGAGGGTTGTCATAATATTCAAGGGAATTCTATACATTACACATCAGTGTCAGGTATGTAGGAAGTAACGGCCAGAAATGCGAAATGAAAAATGCGAAAAACAGAAGTATATGGTTTATATGTGCAACTACAAGTAGAGAAATCATAAGTTTGGAGCTCTGCTCTGAGCAGAGTCTAAAAATTCAATACAATTCGTGTGCACCTCGTTACAATAACATTTATGTCCGCAAACCTTTCAGAACAAAACTTCAAACAAAATAAGCATTGTCGTCGTAATTGTAAGCGTGGACAAACGCTTCTACCTTTTTACCCTCTTTCTAGAGCATGTATGTTTTGCTCAGAACAATATTCGTTAACATCCATAAAGTCTAAAATATACACTCGATCATGTCAATCAGAATCACGGAGGTTTCCTTAATATTATAAATTTCAATTAAATATTATACAGAGCGTACATATTTGTGGGAAATATTTACTGCTTGTTGGTTTTCGATGTATCGTGTAAACGTATTAAGTTTTATTTCCGCGATTGAATACCGTCTGTATGTCAATCTATTTCCCTTTTCAACTGACCTGATAGGAATTCTGCTGCCCTTACAATAAACGCCTGTGATTTGTCAGCAAACAACCTGGCCTCGTCGAAACGCATCTACGAGAAATAAACGTAACTAGTTGCTACCACAGAAAAGGTATGTGAACAGAAGCGAAATGGAGTGGCTGCTACTTTTATGTGGATATGCCCTTCTCTGATTACGTGAAATATTTTGAACATACTCCATTCCTTTACTATGTCATCACATAAAACCAAGTCTGAGACATGAAACAAGCACGAGAAACGAAGCAAGAGTGGCTGTAGTCAAAATATATAAATAAGACGTATAACAAATTCCACAATAAATTTTGTCAGATGTATAACAAACTAAGAAAACAAAAAAAAAAGTTACATAACAAATGAACAAGTTCGCCTGAAGACAGGTTGATGTCAGATCGTGTTAGAAAACCTACCGTTTTCTATTGTGTCGTCATTTTGTCTCCCATTCTTAACGAAATTTTGTCTTAGTCTCAGTGTTCGTCTGTGCTGTCTTAGTTATGTTTTTCTTGGTTTTTTTTTTTTCAGAATTTTTTTTTGTTTAATAATTTTTTCTGTAATTTTTTTTTATTTTTTCTATTTTATTATAACTCTGCCGAATCACTTGCCGAATTTATTATACGTTGTATTTATATATTTTGACTACAGCACTCTTGGGTACGGTTTTTCGTGTTTGTTTCATGTCTCAGACTTGGTTATCTGTTACGAAAAATTGTAGCAATGGAAAATGTTCAAAATATTTCACCTAATCATTCACCCCCATTGCAAGAATCTTTCAAACAACTTACCCATCTCTGATTGGATGCGCGAGGCTCTGGGTACAGCCTTGGTGTTTGATTCTCTTCTGCTTGCAGACAATGATTTCCTATTGGCTAGGCTGCCGGCTGGGGAGTAGATTCCAGGCGCTGATTGGAGAATGACGTGGCGGCATGATGTAAGGAACTATAAACACTGGCTCGCCATTTGTAGTCAAACGTGCAGCACGTAGCGTGCTAGGAGTAGCAGATCAGATACCAGTTTCTCCTTCCCGCGGCATCTACCGAAAGTAAAGATAAGTAGAAACACGGATGGTTTGGCAGCATCGCTTGGAAACAATGGTTTTTTTCTCACAGTAGTGGTTTATTCTGCACCAAACCGTGCGAACAGCACAGCTACGGGTTTTCGGATGTTAACATTTCCTTTGACGAGATGCGGAATTTGATTGGAGAACTGCAGGTAGGATAATAGAAACCATATAATTCATGGCTTTGTGAAGTAACTCACTGCGTTATTATAACTGAAGCTACAAACGTATAAAGTAACAGTTTTAAAAACTATTAAACTACTTAACCTTTTCAGACACATTTTAAATTACGGTTTCAGGTGTTGCAAACAAAAAAATTTATGATCCGCGCTGTACTTAAATCGACCCAACTCTTNCACGATTCCAGCGTGGAATACAGATCAAAAACTACGTACACGTTCGTGATGTACACAACTGTGTACTTTGCCTCTGCATGAGTTAAACTCTGGGAAACAAGACAGTGACTACACTTTTATTTAATAGGGTACGCAAAAATATTAGATGCATTTCATTAACTGTGAGATCTTGAAAACATATCAGACAGGTCTAGCTTGTTGTAAAATGAATTAACTTAATTTTCCAGACCTTGTATATATGATGCACCGAGGTTTCCTAGGATATTAGCATGCTGGGTAGAGATCTGAATATGTCGAAGATAAATCGCGGAACAAGTTAGACTTCAAACACTCATACATTTGTGCAACTTTTGCAGATTGCCCACGACCTACATGATGTGCCCTGAAAGACTCTGAAACAATAATAAACAAGCAACAAAATACACGCCCGATCACAGTCTGCCAGTGTGGAGGCAATCAGCCAATTATTAGTAGAGACACCGCTTTTCCACGAAAAGAGTTCTCGTTAAGATGTATTTGAAAAATCTTTAGCTCAGATCTATTTTTGCAAGTAGATGTATTTGATTGCCACGCATGTTAGGTGTCTGCCCGCGCGGCATTGACGTTAAGTATTGACGTAACCTAATTCTGATTGGCATTGTCGAGTGCCAAAATATATTCCCACGAATACACGTGACCAGTAACTAAAAGTGATCTACTCATGTGCAAGTAGCTTATTGAAGTATAACCTTTGCAAATCTCCTTTCGCGATAATCAGGTGTCTCTAACGATTAGCTGACACGTGACTACATAGGTACACATACGTGATGCAAATACAGTAGTCTCTCGACCACCATACTTTCATATTTTAANGCACGTGACTGCATAGGTACACATACGTGATGCAAATACAGTAGTCTCTCGACCACCATACTTTCATATTTTAACGTGGCGCTCTTAGCCAATGAGCCATCCCGCGCTTCGGCAGGGAAGAGGACTCACGCCCTCTCATCGCAGGTGACCCAGCCATGCACCTGAGGAAACCAACTCCAAAGCCCCGGCTTGATACACAAGTACGGCCGAGAGCACCCTTCCACAGGGTTCTGAGACCCTCGTACTCAGACACCAAGCGTGTGGTCTGGACAGGGCACTATCCGGACTCGTAGTGTCTTGCCAGGACACTACCGGAGCAGGTGCCTGCTCACCACTTGGTCTCTCCTCAAGAAGGGGAATCTCTCCAGACCTCCTCCAGCATACAGAGTTAACCACCGCCAGCACGAGTCCAACCTCTAGTTCGGTACACCAGAGAGAACGTTTGATGGGGCCAACCCGATCAGCCCATGCTCCCACTTATTTGCTATGGCACTAGTGGGTTTACTCATGTCCGACCGCCCCACCGGCCACACCAATGGTATAAACGGACGGTGTGCGATAGATGGTGGGCGGTTTCCGTCATTATCAAAATCCACAGGTCTGGTCCCATGGGTACCGTAGTCCCATAGGTTCCAGATTTATCCCAATTTGCTTCACCGTTAACCGTCACCCATCCACCAGCAGCGCAGCCAATGAGCTGTCATCGAACACTGACCATTACCATACATGGGAATTTATTCACACAGGAAATTCTTGTCTTTGGCCCCAACGGCTTGAATGCCCAGTGGTCCAACACCCCGCCAAGTGGTCGGGCTTAGGTACCAACTGTCGGCTCAAGCCATCACCGCAGATACCCCTTACCAGCCACGAGGAAACTGGTTCCCATAGGGATTCGGGTGGCGGAGCCCAATTTGCGAACACAGTGGAGGCACGAGTAGCCTTGGGTGGCCATGAGTGGAGAGAAGCTAAAAGAGACGCATCACCCACTCATTCTAGAGCCAGTGCGGTGGAGGGCTTGGTTACTAAAGCATTATACTGCCACACCACCTCGAACGCCTAACCACCGTCCTCACACAGGAGTCAACGACTCGTGAAAAAAGAAAGGGCCGAAAACAGTGTCTTTGGATACAGCGCAAAACACGTTCACTTTGGAGGAAGCGCGCTCGTGTTCGGTGGTTTTGTGTCAAGGCTCTTGACCCCACATCCACCAGTTGTACCGGTTCACCTTACAATTTATAGGGAACGTCGCTTTAACGCAAAAAAACCAGCTTAGACATGAAGGCAACGTCTACGTCGTTCTGTGCACATAAAGGAAACATCAGACCGTACCCTTGACATTAACGCGTCTAATGAGCGCTCGCTTCCTCATCATCACCTTAAACTGAGAGTTCCGAACGTCATCCAAACCGTAACACTGGACGTGCTGACAAGAGTTGTAGGTTGTAGGTTGTTTAGTTTTGATATTACAGACCTTCAAAGTTGGGGTATACTTTTATACTCATTTATATTTGGTGTTACTTTCTGAACCGTTACACACATGTTGCTTGGAATGAGTTTCTAACAATTGATGCAGGTGAGTGAGCTCTTAACATAGAGGTCTTGAGAGCGAATGGAGGTAGAGGAGCGCCGAATGAAAAGGAGGGGGAAACGGAAGATCCCCGAGAAAATCCACCACATGCAAAAATCCGGGAGCAACCCGCCGGGAATGGAACCAGGTTCACCTACGTGGAAAGCGATTAGTCTACCCACTACACTACTGTGGCCCAAATTTTATGCTGGTCTCTTGTTCAAGGTTAAACTGCAATCCTTACCTTTCAAAATCTGGATTGTATAATACATAAACTTTATCGCCAAAATGCTACTACCAACCTCATAATTTCATACTAGGCTACAACACAGCATTAAAAGTCGCTTAAATGATGATAGCATGCCCTCTCACTGCTCAGCAACTCTATGAGCTCTCCTTCTACCAAGGCGAATCAGGTTCGATTCCAGGAGGTTAGAATCGTGCCGGACAATGGCACTTATCGGTGGGTTTTTTCGGGGGATATTCCGTTTTCCCCTCCTTTCATTTCAGTGCAACTCAATTTATATTTAGTTTTTTCCTCATCGGCTCTCAAGACCGTGTTGCTAAGAGCAATCCAAATCTCTCTATTGCTTTATATTTGCACCTGACGAACACAGTATTTGACTTGAAATGGAGTGCTGCTGTGTAGTTTATAAGGACAATAAACTCAATATTATTCGGGCCTATCAGTGTATTGTACTGATCTTGGATATTTATGTAAACAAATCGTGGAAACAAAATTAAAACATTTATTTATTTCGAGACAACCTCGGAATTCTTATGAGGAAAGCAGATTCTCTTAAAAAATCTTGCTCTGAGTCTTTAGTCGTACCTTAATTATTCCTCCAAATTTTCTAGGTAACTATTTTTTTGAAAATTATATTTCAGCATATTAGCTGAATAAACGGGAGATGTAAGAAGAGGTTGCTCTTTCTAGTGAATAGTTGGTAGTGCCTGGTTTCATAACTAGACAATTAAAACACTTTGACATCAATGAAGGAAATCCTACCTTTGTGAAGTGTGGTTCACAAAGTGGTCATCCTTACTAATGTTTGTTTGTTACATTGTATTTCAGAGAGTAGTTAGCGGTCATACGTGGGATATAATAGGCCATGAAAGGAAAAACCAGTGCAGCTGTGGCCAGTAGCGTTGTGGAAGAGGACACTGAGCTACATGCTGGTTGGAAGCCTGTGATAGTCTGGAGGTATGCCGCCATACTAGCTATGATACACCTGGCCGCTCTCTATACTGTACTGTCTGTGTCATTGCGAGAATGTGGCTACACCTACTTGTGGGGTAAGTGCTTGTATTTAATAATCTCCTAGAAATTTTTGTGGCCTTGCTTCCCTCTGGACCAAGAACCCGGTCTGTGTCATATAGTATTCCGCTTGTAGGGAAAAATTTGTATTCTCTCTTTTGTAATTTTGTTTACTGAAAACGCTTTTAGTTGTTCCATTACCCATTTTATGACCATGATATAAAATACCACATTCAGGATTTGTTATTCAATGAAACACTTTTAATTAAATACGGTTTTGTCATTTTTAAAATATGTATTAATAATTATAATTCTACTATAGTGAACAGGATGCGAAAATGTTGTTCAATAGACTGTTTTTAATTTAATAATTATTTTCAAAACATGATAAGAAGTACTGTATCGACAACAACTCCTAATAAATTAATTTAACAACAGAAATTTTGAAAATTGTCATTATGGAGGCAACAGATTTCAACACGAGTATACATTTGCACATAAAATTAAAAAATCTAGTGGCCCTATCTGTTGAATAATTGTAAATTTCTTATAAGTTTACTGTATCAGCAAATGTTCTTCTCTTGTAAATATTACAAAATGTACTTTTGCAACTGTGTGTGTACTGAAGATCTGTANTTATTTATACGTAGTCATGCCTGAGGTAAGATGCACTTCGTCTCTCACAAACCCGTGCAAGACTTACAAGCCTCGGTATTCTGTACTTACACGAGGAGAATTTTCATCAACAATAACTAAGAATCAAATTTAGTTTATTGTAAGTAAAAAAAAACATGGAATGACTGCAATAAAAAATTAGCTCAGAATATTCCATAAACAGACCAAGATACCTATTGCTCTGTATTTACACGTGAGTAAACCCCTTACCTAACTATGATTAATAATGCGAAATAGTCGAATGTGTAGTGAGCATTAAACCGCAAAAAAATACTTCATCCTTCCGAAATAAATGTGTATTATTTATATTTGAACAGCTATATAACTTTTAATATTTAAGTAAGTTATATGTGGAACAGTTAATATGAGGTATGATATAGCTGTTTTAAATTTGCTAGGTAATCGTTCTTCACAATAAGCCGCCATTTTACAACGGTGCGACTTCGTGAAGGCCTAGAGCGCATATGAAAAAAAAAAGTGAATTTCAGCAATCGTAATTTTCAAAAAGCTCCCACTTGAACTATTTTACGTTTAAATTTCTGTATTCAATTTCAGAGAGAGATTTGGGTGGCTTTGACAACGAGGTCTTCAGAGTGTATTCAATTAATTTTCTCCGAGGTGCGTTCTGTGAGCTGAACAAATTCGCTGTTCGTGTCTCGTACACGTGTTTCTCACAGCACTGTAAAGAAAATTAGACATTCATATATATTCATTTCAAAAATTTTACTAAAAAATTGCTGTGTGTCAAAGTGAGAGTAAAGTTTCAAAATGAAAGTGGTGAAATTCGTAAATTCGTTATAAATCTCATAACTAGCGACCTGAAAAATTCTCATCATTTTCTAGTAGCACAATTCACTGTAAGATGCTGTATGCTTGCTCTACATCTGACATTGGCCGATTATTTGTGTGGCATACTAATTAAGCTAATAATAAGAAGACAACGGTAGAATGACAAGTGTCGTGTGAAGCTACACACAATTGACGGTTCTATATAAAGAACAGCAGTGAATAACCTAACGAGTTTTCCTGTAGGGGGTAGTTACGTCTAGTATCACACTAAATAGAAACGCGAAGTCTGCAGGATCTGCTAATTGCAATACAAGAATCGACCCTCTGGCGTTTACTTTAGGTAGAACTATTTTACATTTACTGCCGTGCCTCCCAAAAAATCACTGCATCCACCGGTTTCCTTGTGACTATAGGACGGCAAAAGTTTCGCTTGCGAAACAAAAATCTATTTTGCGTTAGGACGTGCAGCTATTTTTGTGACAGGAAGAGGAGCAGCAGGCCCTCGGAAAAGTAAACATCATATCCAGATCTCATAACGGATATTGAGTCATTTCCAGTTCCGGTATCCGCGTGTACACACACCAGCAGTGACGAAGACTTCCTGCATCCCTTCCGAGATGCACCAGCTCTTCGTCAAGCACATTGTTGTTTGGCGCTTGCGAAAATAAGGAGAATGGCATTAAAAATCAGACGTGAACTTGCGTTTCCTGTACATGATATGCGGAGTTTCGAGCCCGGACGCACGAGCAGTTTCAGTGCAAGTTTTCCCCCCTTCCGCAGAGTAAATAAGAGTTAGGACTTTCTTTTNTTAAAAATCAGACGTGAACTTGCGTTTCCTGTACATGATATGCGGAGTTTCGAGCCCGGACGCACGAGCAGTTTCAGTGCAAGTTTTCCCCCCTTCCGCAGCGTAAATAAGAGTTAGGACTTTCTTGTAAGGAAGTTTCGCAGCTCATGATCCTACTACCCAAAACAAGAGGTTTCTTAGATAATTCTAAAATGCAAAGTGACACAAACCCGGAGGGAAACCGTGAGGCAAAATGAAAAAATTACGAGTCGGCTTGTAAAGGCACAATGATTACAGGCCGAGTAAAAATATATTGTTGCTCACGGAAATGTAACTTTAAATATACACGGATTTCGCATAAAACAAGAAAACTTTGAGTATTCGTTAGTGTATTTGTATTTGACGCGTGCAAAACCTGGAGCGGAGGGAGGCGTGGCTTAGAAAGCGCGCTGGAGCTA
>NQII01011410.1:0-12810 GCA_002778355.1 Clitarchus hookeri
TTAAATAGGTTGTTGAACCCGGTATGATTATATTCAAGTGTGATTCGCTTTGAACAGAAATAAGAGCATTACATATGGGAAAAAGTTATAATTTAAAATTTTCGTCGTACTCAATTTTTTTATTAAAACTATCTCGTAATGATGTGGCATGATTGTGTTTTTCGCTAGTCGTTTTGATAAAATTGTATCCAAAACATTTGATGGGTTTCGTATCTATACGTAAGTTGTTTTTTCACAACTACACTTTTTCCATTACAAACAAAAGGAAAAGCGAAATTTAAAGTATATAACCACCTAAAAGGAAATAGTTGTGTATTAGCGAGACTATATTTATTAATACAACGCTGCAGTAGATAACGAATGGTTCATAAAATATGTATTTTGTAAAGAAAAATAACTACGCACGTTATACGTTAATGACGAAGTTTGACAACAATATTAATATGTTACTCGCATAGGAGGTCGATTTGGTCTTAAGGACGAAAGAAGCAATGGAATTTGAGCAACCGCTGTCTTTGCCATATTTGTGATGGGCATCGTCTATGCCCCGAACATAATCTCGGTTGCGAAAGTTTTGCAGTCTATGACAGGAGTTCCGAGAAAGACGATTTCTCTCCGGCCACGACTCTGTATAGTCCACGCCTACGCAGAGCGCATAGCAGGTAACTCAACGTTCCTTTATATGCGTCTGTGTATGGGTGTGTGTGCGACTAGGCGTTTGTGTACTATTCTCATAAGTGTGCATCCATCCCCATGAGGCAGGCACCCACCTCAACGTCTCGTGGAGCCACGGTGGTGTAGTAGATAGAGTACTCGCCTCCCACCAAGGTGAACAGGGGTTCGATTCCCGGCGAAGTCACCCCCCGATTTTTCGCGTGTAGGGATCGTGCCAGACGATCTCCCGTTTCCCCCGCCAGATCTCGGGGATCACCCGTTTCCTCCTGGCGCCATGCACACCGCACCATCACCCTCATCGGCTCTCAAAACCTCGGTGTTAAGAACCGCCCAAATCTCTCCACTGTCTAAGACCGCGGCTCTGTGTGGCCTTAGCCTACGCAGCGTGTGTTTCAGGTATAATTCCAGCTTACTCTCCCAATGATAGGCAGTCTTATGATATTGTGCGTCTGTGTATTAATGCGTGTGCGACTAGGCGTTTGTGTACTACGCTCAGAAGTGTGTTAGTCTCCATGAGATAGGCGCCTACCTTAACGTCTCGTCGACAACGAGGTCATCAAACACGTGGCAATTTGTTAAGACAAGACGGAACGGGAAAAGCAATCTGCCATGGCCTGTGGTAAAGAACCATCCCAGCCGATATCAGCATGGCCTGGCTGGGAATTGAACCCGCGTTCCTCCCAATGCAAGTAGGTTATCACTCCACCACTTCACTCGGTGTCCCCATAGGGAAGTTACGAAATAGTGAAACTATTTTCATCTACCTCGATACAAGTTAAAATATGCGAAAGTTATAGTTATCAGCCACACTAAATGCTGATTTTCTAAACGGCTTCCACNTAAAATATGCGAAAGTTATAGTTATCAGCCACACTAAATGCTGATTTTCTAAACGGCTTCCACTTAAATATTTTGGTTGCTATGTCACTTCTCATAATTCCTTTAAACCTACTTTAACGAAAACTGGTATGAAGACATGTAACATTTCAAGCGTAATATTATCGAACTAATACCACTCTTAGTCTGCTCTTTTCGAAGATATCGCCAAATAAATACACAAAACGTTCGCGTTATACTTCTGTAATTTCTCAACGGGTATGNTGCTCTTTTCGAAGATATCGCCAAATAAATACACAAAACGTTCGCGTTATACTTCTGTAATTTCTCAACGGGTATGCACCATAATCTAACACATTAGTGCCAAATACTTATATTTGTACTAGATGAAGCGCTTATTTTAACAGTGGAAGCCTTAATATTTATGTTTTTGTACGAACTTAGCCGAATCATGATACCTATTTCAACCAAACTTGGTACTCTGGTTTAACTTGACGCGAGCACTGAGTTCTCTTATTCGTAGATTCTTTTGCGGGTAATTTTGAAGAACGCTGGCATGTGGAAAATTAATTTCTTGCATATTAACATTCCAAAAACTAATACAAATACATTTGGCATTGGCATACGAATAGTACTGCTCTACTGAGGTAAATAATTTTAAAATTAGAACAATCGTTCATTCACAATATGGTAATCTTGTTTATTTTATGTTTTATACGTCATATCCTTCCAGCCAGTCAACATAATACACCTATACTTGGGCCGTGGTGGTGCAGTGGTTAGACTGCTCACCTCCCACCAAGATGAAACTGGTTTGATTCCCAGCGGGGTCGCTCACGGATTTTTGCATGTGGAAATTGTGTCGGATGATGGCGCTGGCCGGAGGGTTTTCTCGGGGATCTCCCGTTCCCCCGTCCTGCTTAATGAGTTTGTTAAAACAAAATTTTCCCCTCTTAAAAATGTTGATAAATACATAAAAACTATCTGAATTCATAAATGTAGTACAGGTAGAATAATAAGTTATTTCAGCTCTGTTTCTTTTTGCATTTATAGCAGACTCCAGAAAAAAACTCATTCTAATGTACCAATAAATAACTACACATTCAGACAATAATATTTTTAATAATAAAGCAGCTGCATTTGTCAGAAAGCAACTTAGACAAAAAATACATGCAGATNCTCATTCTAATGTACCAATAAATAACTACAGATTCAGACAATAATATTTTTAATAATAAAGCAGCTGCATTTGTCAGAAAGCAACTTAGACAAAAAATACATGCAGATTTATTTAAAATCGTGGGCCAGATATACTTCCTAGCTGAGAATAATCTATCGCCGTAACTGTATCACGTTTACGTAAACAAATATGTGGAACAGAGACGGTCCTATTTGCCGTGATGTATGTTAACTCCTCTCTGAACATTGCGACATTTTATCTTGTGAAACAAAGCATGCAATTCTATTGGTATATAACATAGAAAAACAATTTACCATGGTAGGGATGCCGATCGCAGGGTAAAAATTAATTCATACATATTTTCTTTTTCCTTCCTGACTCTTCGTGTACGTGAAGACCCATTGTTAAAATCGCTCGTCCAAAAATGCATTGTTCCAGAGCTGACCGTCANTGTGGAACAGAGACGGTCCTATTTGCCGTGATGTATGTTAACTCCTCTCTGAACATTGCGACATTTTATCTTGTGTGACAAAGCATGCAATTCTATTGGTATATAACATAGAAAAACAATTTACCGTGATAGGGATGCCGATCGCAGGGTAAAAATTAATTCATACATATTTTCTTTTTCCTTTCTGACTCTTCGTGTACGTGAAGACCCATTGTTAAAATCGCTCGTCCAAAAATGCATTGTTCCAGAGCTGACCGTCANCTGACTCTTCGTGTACGTGAAGACCCATTGTTAAAATCGCTCGTCCAAAAATGCATTGTTCCAGAGCTGACCGTCACAGACTTACGTCAGGAAGTTAAAAAGAGAATAAATTGTAACAAACGTATGAGTTCAGCATAAATCCAGTTACGAAATGTAATAGCGGAACAACTCTATCGCGTTTGTCATAACAGGATGTTATTTGCATTCGCCATTACTTTAAGTTGACTTTAATACCTGTCATACGTAAGCGTTTGTGAAATGGTGCACATGCCGCACACGGTTAGGAGTCACAGATCTTCACAGGCTAATCCAGCTTGTGTTTTGAAATAATGTTTAAAATCCCCGACGTGTAAGTGAATATAACTTACCGTACAAGGATATGTTCGCAAAATCATTCCGATTTATTGGTACTTGGTATTTTCAAACAGTGTATATTCTTATTGCCACAATGCCTTCCCTTAGAGAATTCAGCTGACGTGCCATAAATCATAATGGTAGCTTTTACGAGCTCACTTCACATGGAATATTTCCATCCTTCTTTTCAAAGCATGAGCTCCTAAAATTTTGCCAGGAATTTTTAAGTGCATGCAAAAAGAATAGTTGCAGAAAGTATATAGTCTAANAGCATGAGCTCCTAAAATTTTGCCGGAATTTTTAAGTGCATGCAAAAAGAATAGTTGCAGAAAGTATATAGTCTATTAAAATGATAACCACTACATTTATAGACTACTGAAGATGCCATTTCAAGATAACTGCTGTGATTTACAGAAATGGTNTAAAATGATAACCACTACATTTATAGACTACTGAAGATGCCATTTCAAGATAACTGCTGTGATTTACAGAAATGGTGCCTTTTACTTTATCGCATATTGGCGCATAAGCCTTTTGGTATATGACACAAATTTTTTTATACTCACTTTGAAGTTCGTAAGTACGAATAAAAATTCTCTTGTTTCCCTAATTTTTAACTGCGCAATCACTTGGAAATTAAGTTAAATTAAACCAAACTAAATTTGATCCATTAAAATAATATGTAAGCTATAAATGTTACGCGCTATAAACGGCTTGTATACCAAATTAATGTTAGCTGGTTACATGTATTTTATATGCCTTATCTTATCAAATTACATTGTATCGTAAAATGTCAGAATAAAAGTGAATCCAAAAAAAGGATTCACTAGCAATGTCATTACTGGTTACAACGTAATTTTTTAATTGACTCCGTGATTCAGATAACATGGTAACTTGCTATGCATATTTATAAATGTTGTGATTTTGGAAAACGATATGTAATCATTTAAAGAATTTACACCGTTTGTTTTGCACCGTCACACAGCTTGTATACCAAACTAATCCAGATTCGGTTTAAAAATGCCTATTATATATAGCATATACCTGTTCGTTTATCTTTTTTCTAAATTAGCTAACTACAGATCTTATAACCATTAGAAATATGACTAGGCCTATGTTCTTAGCAGTCACTCCTATTGTGTTTTATTTTGTTTGAATAGTTTTACTATTTCTAGAAAATTTCATTACATCTTATGTATTCGTAAGCCAACTATTTCTAAAATAGCTCTGTAAAGTATTTTATAGCGTTTACAATAAAAACTAGATTTGTCAATGGCATTACTTTAGAATTAAATTTGTTGGTATGCGATTAAAAAGTTTCTGAAATATTACAAGTCTGAATATTGTCAGTCGTCGTTATACTTCCTGTGCCGCTGCCTCCCAACTGCACCTACGAAATTGCGTATTCAGCAAATAACATTAAATATAATTTTTAAAAATTCCAGTTTTACAAATTTCATAATACATTTTTCTTATGGTTCCAGCGAGATAAATCGCCTCAAATTTGTACGGCATTTTGAAAAAGAGAAAACGCATTTTTAGAAATTTTTAAACGCGGAGTGTCCTCGGTATAAAAAATAACTGCATTAAATTTGATGTAATCAGGTGTAAATGTTCAAAATANTTTAAACGCGGAGTGTCCTCGGTATAAAAAATAACTGCATTAAATTTGATGTAATCAGGTGTAAATGTTCAAAATATATTGAAAAGAAAATACATATATTGACAGAAAGCTTGTCATTATTGTGATTAAAAATAGGATAATATTATTTTTTACTATATTATTTTTCCGGATTACGATTAGTAACACATTTAAATGAGCAAGTTACCCAGTCCTGCCAACTTTAAATTCACAAGTGTGTGCATGAAACACCATCACTCCATTGTGTTATATTCTGTAAAGACTTTATATAGCATTTTTAAATAAACAGCACACTATCCAATAAACAGCATACTAACCCAGTTTGATGAAGAAACCTGTCTAACAATTAGCTCAAAAGTTTTACGGAGACTTTAGTTTCATTTCAATAAGCAGCAGTACCTATTTTTGTTGAGTTACCGCGAATGATTGCTTGCAATGTTGAGATTTTGCGAAACTTTCAAGTCCCGTAGTTTTGACCAAACACAGCCCATGTGCATTACAATGTGACAAGTGCAGCAAGTGGTTTTGACAGAACACAGTCCATGTGCATTACAATGTGACAAGTGCAGCAAGTGGTTTTGACTGAACACAGCCCATGTGCATCACAACGCGACAAGTGCAGGGATAAACTGCACGTCCACAACTAACTTGAACTTGTGCTGTCTCAAGAAATGACCTCTGTGACGTTTCTCCAGTATTTGCCCTCACACAAGACTAAGACTAGTGTTGCCAAAGACCAAGGCTAGGTGACAGTAATGGTAGAAAATAGAAAATAAATTCCCAGAGTTCCCTTTTTGAAGTCAATTTTCCCTTGAACTATATTTCACAATAAACTAAACAGAAAATCGCGAGGGACATATAACCAAATATTCTAGAAGTATTCTATTTAGATAAATATGTTTGTGGGAACAAACTCTCTGTACCCATAACCCACATATCTAAATATTTTTAACATAGATAATAATTACAACATAACTGTATGCTGTGTTCCTTTTTGTGATTGTATAGGAAAATATGACTCTAGTTCCTAGATCAGAGCATTATGCTCCTCCTACAGAACAGATAGTTAATTCAACAGAACAACTTCAGCAATATTGGATTATTCCCGCGACAAGCAGAACTGTAATAAACTAACAGAACTTTCTGTTGCTGATGCAGAAGTTGGTAGCTGTTGCAATGAAGCCCGTTTACATAACTCTTATGTTGTCAATTCTCTGCTTATTTACTCAGCGTATAAAGCAATAAGAATACAAATTAGTGAAGTTAATGAATTCATTTATTTATTGCTTTTCTACGTATTTTATACAATAGCGTTTCTCACAACGTCGCAAGTTCTGCATAAAATAAATTTAAATAATAAAAATTATCTGCCAGTGTTTCGAATTTCGACTTTCCACGAGGGCTATTGTGTATTAAATAGCATGTGCCCATACCCATGAAAATTCATAAATATCTAACCAAAAATGTTTTTCCTTGTCGGCGTCAGATAATCCAACTTCAAAGCCGATAATTTCCACTTCAAATGTACACATATCGCTTAGCTATTTTTTTCTTCCTTCGGGTATTGCAGTAATAGATCGCAAGCACATTTCCCACCTAATGGTACGGAATTTTGCCTTCGTCCCATTCCAGTGAGTTGTATTGGTTAACCATTCGTTGGTTTTCTAGCTTTTCTCAATATTTTCCAGGAGGATGGAGATCAAAAGTTACCGGTTCGCGTCTTACCATCATCCTTGGGAATCACTGCGATCTCCTTGAGCACATAACCATTTTGGCTGTGGAAACAATGCAGATTACAATACATCTTGTAGCTGAAGATGCTCGAAGACGATTAAACAGTTATCGTGGTGAACAGTTATATTTATGTATTCTCCGCTGCTTTCACGACAGTATTTCGATGGTCTTGTCTCGGCAATTGTGTGATACGAGCCGGTCGTGAAGTATCAGGCAGAAAGGGTACGTGTGCGCAGCAATATTTCCACGAGTCGTGAATCCGATCCTGCAGTCGGTTACATTGCAGGTGATAAACTTGGTCCTGTTTACTCACATCGAAAACCATGAGCGGTGGTATACTATTGAATGTGATAAGGGCTCAGTATCGGGGATTGAACGTGTCCATAATATGCATTTAGGAATTGAACGTACAATTTAAAACCCCGCTGATGGTTCAAGGTTTCCTCGAAATTCAAGTGATTCCTCAAATAGTTTCTCTTCTTCGTTTTCCTAAAAAAAGAAAAACTAGTTAGTTAACTTTAACTTTTTATAAACAGGGAAATTTCTCTTGGCCTGTTATCATTGCTATATGCATTCGGAAATCCGGCTACAAATAACAAAATTTAATTAGCCTCAGAAAATAAAGAATTTTACGCTACTAAATACGTACCTTCCTATTATTAATGTTAACCACTCATTTATAAATGACTTAGTCAAGCATTATTAATAAGAATGTTTAGCACAAAAAATAATTGTAACCGTGCATTCCTGATATTAGGCATAAGTATGAAAATATAATTTACAATGGGAAGTCCTTTACAGTGCATTCACCAGTGTCAGAACACTTGTAATAGTGTCTTCCTCTTGCATGTACCCAGTTTGTAGTACATAAGAAAATGGGGGGGGGGGTGGAGTTTCGAACAGGCAACAATTGAACATAACACTCGACCCTTTTATTAAGAACCAGACACAATATGTTTGTGGTGTTTCCAACAGTACGTACCGTAACGTGAAAACATTCTTCTTGAGAAGTAAATAGAGCGATGATAACATTTCAAGTTGAAAAGCCGAAGGCGAAACAAATGCAACACACGAGTACACAAAATACGATGAAATTGCCACTGGATATAAGTTCAACTTAGCGACATTTTGTCATTTGGGTACTCCTATTCTCCTGTATTCCAAACGCCATAAAGTTAGGTGACGTGTAGCACAAATTCAATTCGTCTACGGTTGATAACACATCACAAGACGCACAATAATGCTGTATCGCCTGTAGGAGCTGCAACCCACACAACATCCGCAAGTCTGGGGTTGCCTATTATTAAGCCCTACACGATACTTCTGTAGCTTAATTCCGCGTGGCCAGATTAATCAGGACAATGAGTTCTGTCTGTGACGGCAGCCAATGAACAAGTGACTTCAGTTTGAGAACTGTGGAGTCTGTCTTGGTGCATCTTGGAATGCGNTCTGTGACGGCAGCCAATGAACAAGTGACTTCAGTTTGAGAACTGTGGAGTCTGTCTTGGTGCATCTTGGAATGCTAAGTGGTCGGTTCCTTACAAATAAGTAGCAAATTTAACCGGTCTTATTTGGTTTTATAATCATAAAAAAAACTATTTCATTAATAATGACGTAGGTAAATTTCTAACAATTTCACTTTAATATATTAACTTTTTACTTTCAACACCCTCATTTTTAGCCTACGTGTCTATGCTGGAAGTTAAAAAATCTTCGGGGCCACGATGGCTGCACGGTTAGACTGCTCGCCTCCCACCACGGCAAACCGGGTTCAATCCCCGGCCGGGTCACTCCGGATTTTCGCAAGTGGGAATCGTGCCAGACGATGCCGCTGGTCGGCGGGTNTCTGTGACGGCAGCCAATGAACAAGTGACTTCAGTTTGAGAACTGTGGAGTCTGTCTTGGTGCATCTTGGAATGCGAAGTGGTCGGTTCCTTACAAATAAGTAGCAAATTTAACCGGTCTTATTTGGTTTTATAAACATTAAAAAAACTATTTGATTAATAATGACGTAGGTAAATTTCTAACAATTTCACTTTAATATATTAACTTTTTACTTGCAACACCCTCATTTTTAGCCTACGTGTCTATGCTGGAAGTTAAAAAATCTTCGGGGCCACGATGGCTGCACGGTTAGACTGCTCGCCTCCCACCACGGCAAACCAGGTTCAATCCCCGGCCGGGTCACTCCGGATTTTCGCAAGTGGGAATCGTGCCAGACGATGCCGCTGGTCGGCGGGTATTCTCGGGAATCTCCCGTTTCCCCCCACTCTTGCATTCCGACGATGCTCCACTCTCATCTCATTTCACCCTCGTCGGCTCACAATACCTCGTTAAGAGCCGCCTAAACCTCTCAAATCAATTCAACTTAAAAATCTAACCCTAAAGTCACATAAACTTATCCCCAGAAACCGGAGAAATTCAGCGCGTCCAGTGAATAGTAAGCTCTCTTCCACAGTCATTATTTATCCACTGAATTTTATGGTTTCTAACTGAATTATAAAAAAGAAGCATGTACACGTATCCCTTGCCCGTAATTCGAACCGTGATCATCTTACATAGGAATTTGGGGGCCTTGCCATTTGCTGCATGGAGTAGGGCAAAAATTGTTACAGCGCTGCAGTTTGAATAACCATTATACCCCTGTTTCCCTCTACTGTTCCAACACTGGTCTGTAACTACAGTACACATCAAAAGTTTAGCACCACACTACATGTAAATGAAAACCTAAACTTCACATGATAAAGGAGATAAATCAATGACAGAAGTAAGAAAACACTGCTGAATCGTTTAATATTTCTTAAAAAAAAAAAATTTACTGAAAATTATATAGCATACGACATTTTCTGGTGTTTTGAAGAGTTTGTTTTCGCATGTGTATTCTGCACCTGACTTAAAAAGAATGATCGTTTTTGATACAAATGCCTTGGAAATGCATGACTGGACTGCAATTTCTCGTTGTGTTTTTTTGCACTTACCCATTCCAACAATTTGTCACTTTATGTTGGAGAACAAATTTTTTCTACCATTTTATACGCAACAGTGGTACGGAACTTCAACTACAACTGTATGTCTCAACATAAGTGGCAATATACGGTGAATTTGTAATTTCCCGGTAACAAACCTGTAGTGTTAGTTTTTGGGTGGAATGAGAGCTAACTACTGTCGTGCTGAAAACCCCACCTCACTAGCTCGTTTAGTAATAATCATATTTACTTTTCAAATTCAGCTCACTAATAGCTAAGTTTTCTTACAATGTAAATTTAGTTAGCAAAAATAATAAATCTGTTTTCAATTTATTATGGTCCTTGGTTGTTCTTCTCTTTCAAGTGTATTTATAAAGGCAATAAATAACTATGTGTTTACTAAAATAGCGGTAGAATAGTAGTGTATGCATAACGTTTTACGCAAAAATGTGTACTATAATTCCAGATTTATGTAATCATACCAAAAATCATAACTTCCAAATTATTTGAACTCTTTCAATAATTTAATCTCGCTAATAAGTTTTCAGCAGTCACAGTGTTAGAAAATTGTATAACATAAATTGCATCAATATGTGTAAAGCAGATAAGTATTTTAGCAATTTTACTTATGGTCTTAAACTTTTGACCGGTAAAATATATTGAAGTTAGTCGAAGTAANAGATAAGTATTTTAGCAATTTTACTTATGGTCTTAAACTTTTGACCGGTAAAATATATTGAAGTTAGTCGAAGTAATCTATTCTCATAAAAAGGTGGGTATTTTGGAAAGTAACCGTTAATATACACGTTAATCGTGTGTCTTTAAAAGTTGTATTGGTTTGGTGTAGGTCAGTTTTGGGTATACGCGCAGATGACAAGCCAAGTGCATTGGCAAGTTTACGTGCAGCAGCCGCGACACGCAATTCGCGTTTTCCATTCTTCCAGAGCGCAGCACCATATCGACGAAAANCTCTTGCATTCCGACGATGCTCCACTCTCATCTCATTTCACCCTCGTCGGCTCACAATACCTCGTTAAGAGCCGCCCAAACCTCTCAAATCAATTCAACTTAAAAATCTAACCCTAAAGTCACGTAAACTTATCCCCAGAAACCGGAGAAATTCAGCGCGTCCATTGAATAGTAAGCTCTCTTCCACAGTCATTATTTATCCACTGAATTTTATGGTTTCTAACTGAATTATAAAAAAGAAGCATGTACACGTATCCCTTGCCCGTAATTCGAACCGTGATCATCTTACATAGGAATTTGGGGGCCTTGCCATTTGCTGCATGGAGTAGGGCAAAAATTGTTACAGCGCTGCAGTTTGAATAACCATTATACCCCTGTTTCCCTCTACTGTTCCAACACTGGTCTGTAACTACAGTACACATCAAAAGTTTAGCACCACACTACATGTAAATGAAAACCTAAACTTCACATGATAAAGGAGAGAAATCAATGACAGAAGTAAGAAAACACTGCTGAATCGTTTAATATTCCTTAAAAAAAAAAAATTACTGAAAATTATATAGCATACGACATTTTCTGGTGTTTTGAAGAGTTTGTTTTCGCATGTGTATTCTGCACCTGNTTACTGAAAATTATATAGCATACGACATTTTCTGGTGTTTTGAAGAGTTTGTTTTCGCATGTGTATTCTGCACCTGACTTAAAAAGAATGATCGTTTTTGATACAAATGCCTTGGAAATGCATGACTGGACTGCAATTTCTCGTTGTGTTTTTTTGCACCNAGAATGATCGTTTTTGATACAAATGCCTTGGAAATGCATGACTGGACTGCAATTTCTCGTTGTGTTTTTTTGCACCTACCCATTCCAACAATTTGTCACTTTATGTTGGAGAATAAATTTTTTCTACCATTTTATACGCAACTATGGTACGGAACTTCAAAACCAACTGTATGTCTCAACATAAGTGGCAATATACGGTGAATTTGTAATTTCCCGGTAACAAACCTGTAGTGTTAGTTTTTGGGTGGAATGAGAGCTAACTACTGTCGTGCTGAAAACCCCACCTCACTAGCTCGTTTGGTAATAATCATATTTACTTTTAAAATTCAGCTCACTAATAGCTAAGTTTTCTTACAATGTAAATTTAGTTAGCAAAAATAATAAATCTGTTTTCAATTTATTATGGTCCTTGGTTGTTCTTCTCTTTCAAGTGTATTTATAAAGGCAATAAATAACTATGTGTTTACTAAAATAGCGGTAGAATAGTAGTGTATGCATAACGTTTTACGCAAAAATGTGTACTATAATTCCAGATTTATGTAATCATTCCAAAAATCATAACTTCCAAATTATTTTAACTCTTTCAATAATTTAATCTCGCTAATAAGTTTTCAGCAGTCACGGTGTTAGAAAATTGTATAACATAAATTGCATCAATATGTGTAAAGTAGATAAGTATTTTAGCAATTTTACTTATGGTCTTAAACTTTTGACCGGTAAAATATATTGAAGTTAGTCGAAGTAATCTATTCTCATAAAAAGGTGGGTATTTTGGAAAGTAACCGTTAATATACACGTTAATCGTGTGTCTTTAAAAGTTGTATTGGTTTGGTGTAGGTCAGTTTTGGGTATACGCGCAGATGACAAGCCAAGTGCATTGGCAAGTTTACGTGCAGCAGCCGCGACACGCAATTCGCGTTTTCCATTCTTCCAGAGCGCAGCACCATATCGACGAAAA
>NQII01011410.1:12834-29693 GCA_002778355.1 Clitarchus hookeri
GCATATATATTTCACCAAGAAGCAAGAATATTTGAACCTGTAGTTTAATTGCATGATATAATATATTATGTAAGCGATTTCATATGTGCATTTGTTGAATTTTTGGAAATAATTAATTCTCATCTCATGGAATGTGGCATTGCTCAGCGAACTGAAAATCAAAGGAATGATACCATGCACTGAGAAGCAGAGAATATTAAAAAATACATGTATCATGCAGCTCGGTAATTATTAAAAAAATCGCATATTTTCGGGAAAGGGAGAAAAAAAAATCTCATATCATCATTTTTGGGCTTACAGATCATGCTGAACTATTATTACATGTATGCGTTTTTTATTATATTATACTTTTCCACTTTAATGAAGGAAAGTTAATGGATAATTTTTTAGTCATCTGAAATAATAGGTGAACCAATATTTTTTTTATCACTTTTTACTATTTTACCATCGAGATTTTNATCAAAGGAATGATACCATGCACTGAGAAGCAGAGAATATTAAAAAATACATGTATCATGCAGCTCGGTAATTATAAAAAAAATCGCATATTTTCGGGAAAGGGAGAAAAAAAATCACATATCATCATTTTTGGGCTTACAGATCATGCTGAACTATTATTACATGTATGCGTTTTTTATTATATTATACTTTTCCACTTTAATGAAGGAAAGTTAATGGATCANATTATACTTTTCCACTTTAATGAAGGAAAGTTAATGGATCATTTTTTAGTCATCTGAAATAATAGGTGAACCAATATTTTTTTTATCACTTTTTACTATTTTACCATCGAGATTTTTTCTACTACAGTATTTCCTTTTTTTTTTTTTTTTTTATAATCCTTCACAGTATCATTTATTTTAGGATGTCAGTTTACCAAAACATCCCCTTGAAGATACTAACATACCAATTTCGTACGTTTTCTCCTATATTCGAAAAAGAAAGTTTACTTTTTTCCCCACCTTGGACATCTCCTACATCCAGTTTCTTTGAAACATGCATACAGTGGTTTTCGAAAGCAATATGGCCTTGCGGAGAACTTCTACTGTAGATATGTGTTAAAAAGAAACTAATAAATGAATACATTTCAGTTCTGTCTGTGCGTGAGATTATGCAACTGTGTAGACTTCTCTGTTAGTTTCGTAGTATATAGGTTACATTTTACTTAATATAATCATCGAAATCATAACCGTAAGTTGCGTATTGGTGGATTATAACACAGTAAATTGCGAAGCATTAATTTTCTTTGTAAGCAATAAGAAATTCAATTATAATAATTCGTTTATTTTGTCGGAAATCTCAACATTGTATTATTACAATTAGGTAATTACCAGCGCATACTATTAGCAGTTTTACAGTACTTTTTCCTTCGGAAAATTGTGTAGCGACACACCATACTGGGCCTTGATGCATATATTTTATAAGGTATTTGTTTTATATTGTACAACGAAACTGAATTATATTTGTTCGAGCAAGTTACTTAATTTATAAGAAAAACATTTACTTAGTGTCAGCTAGAAATTGTCACTTTTCATAAACATTCCGTTTCATTATACTGCAGCCAATCATATAACAAAAGGCTGCTATACCCTCTATGACAGAACATGTTTCCGCCGCTAGATGAGCCACTTTGTTCAAAAACGCGAAAACACTGTACTGGACCGCTATACGCTTGACTACTGCGCATGCGTAAGAGTTATATCTGGCTTGTAACTGTTCAACTTAACGCACCACGCCGGCCAATTAAACACTACGCATGCGTAAATGTTATTTTTTGTAATTTAAATTTTTTTGGAATTGCAAGTGTGCGCATGCGTAAAAATTATTTTTTGAGAAGTTTCGGCTTGCAGCATTGCTCATGCGAAAAATTTAATTTTTAGAACGTATCGCTTTGCAACTGTAAGCATGTGCAAAAGTTATTTCTTGGAACGTCAAGCTACGTAACAGTGAACAACGTAATCGTTATATCCCGCAACGTCTTGCGGGATATAAGTTTCCTTCGGGGCGGGCCGTAACTGTTTCACAGTAACCTGTTACAAAAATGACATGTTACTAAAATATGATACTTATTTGGAACTGTAACATTGGAACTCGTTAAATAAGTAAAAATAACTGTTTAGCCCATCCCTACTCAGAAGGGCGAAGTGGAGTGAAAGTCGCACGGGGGGAAGAGATGCGCGTGCAGCCATGGTCATGCTATCAGCTGTCTCACAAACATCAAGTGGTGCGTCCTCACTGCTGTTACTGAAGACTGAAGACCAGATGTTTATAGGACGACGCATGTGCTGCCAGGCCGTTCTGTTGGCGTTCTGCTGCAGACCGGTCCGTGATGAGCGTGAGGGGCATCGCGTGTCCAGACGTCTGACGGGTACTGTACTCTCGTTTATGTATATGTGTGTGTTTGTGTATGCATGCATGTGTGTGTGTGTGTGTGTGTGCTAGTAAAGGAGACCACAGTCCCCTGCCCCTCGTCAGTAATTAGACCTCAAAGCTATGTGCGGGAAAAGGTTGGAGGATTAGGGGTTGACAGGGGTGGGAGGATCGAGCTGGTGGAATAATTTAACTCCCAGGGACTTGTTCGCGGACGTGTAGAACACCCGCAGGGGCGTAAGGGTTCGAAATAAAGCAGCGCAGGTGCAAAACACGCCCGTGTTGACACACGCGGCCTGCGCGCGGATATAACGCATCCTGTGTTGTGCCGGCGCGTGTTTTAATCCCACCCCCTCCCGAACACGGTGAACTACTGTGCCCTTCTGGTCATGTGCCACAGCCATGATGTTGAGACAAGCTGGTGAGGCCAGTGGAATTATCGTTTCAAGTGATACCCGCATGTGGTGAACGTCGATGTTGGCTCTCAGACTAAATAAAAGATGAGGTCAGTTGGAGAGTTATGTGAACCCTCATCCCCCCCCCTTAATCAACAAATTGACATTAAATTGCTCTGCGAATATTTTAAAATTGAAATGAAGCAACGGAATAATTGCATAAAATATGTATTATATTTGATCAATTCAGAATGACTAAAAAGAGCCCTCCTCCCATGTCACGAATTGAAAGCTTAACCCTGCACCAGCCCAATGGGATGCCTACACCCTCCCCCCCCCCAACTTTCCGGACCGGAAACTGAAAGTCTAGCTAGACCCACTCCTGTATGAGGTAGACCAGTTTTTCGTCTTCCGCGCAAGTCCACAACACTGACCTACCCCACATTAATACAACTGTCAAAGTCACGTGGTCAACACGGATGAACGATATGTTCATTTCTTAATTTTCCAAGAACTGGCCCTTTTATACTGCACAAAACCCTTACCAATTTTAATTAAATATAATTTCGTCATAAATCTGTTATAAAAAATATAAAAACATCTCATAGCACTTGTTTACATAAGTGCTCTAACCTCAAACAAACCCTATTCACATCGTTTATGATAGTCGTACGGGCAGGTAAGCAGACCAGTGTTGGGACACGATGACTGGTAACTGCGCCCCATTTTCCCTCTTTGGGTTGGCTCATTTTGCTCCTTATGGAGAATGATAACATGTAAGCTCGCAAACCGCAGCCCGTCATCGCGAAATTAAGGGGTGCTTTATTATTAATAAACAACCGTGTGCGTTATCTGTTGTTATCGCCCGCCAAATGTTTCCGGATGGCAAAGATCAAATAAGGCTGGCCTGTTGTTCAATCTCACGTAGTTACTGGCATTTTGCAAACAACTACTTTCAACTTCCAAATTTTCAAGGATGTCTTTCTTTGAATAATTACGTTAAATCATATGTGGTATTATGCTTGCCACGTTATTTCCCATAACTGATCATCACACAATGTTTGTGACTGAAGTTCAGAATAATCCTGTATATACATGTGACGTGCGCTTGATGCGTGGTCTCGCTAAGTGAAACACCAAACAAATAAACATCACCAGGCAGGTCTCTTTCTCAATATAGACACATTTGTACAGCAATAAATATTTCGGCTCATAACCTGATCTCCTACAAAGTACAGGGTCGTTTTCTAAGTAGCTCTGGGTGCTGTAAAATATTTCAGTGTTGAAACCACTGTTTCTGTTGAGCATTATTAAAATCACATTGATTAAAATCCTAATACCGCTACCTGAATAACAGCATCGTTAAAGCAGTAGAGTCGTAATTTTCCAGGCGTTTTTAAATTGTTAAAACTCACTGACGTTATTTTTCGAGGGCAATTATCGAGAAGAAACATATATTTTTTTTGTGACATACTTCCATCAGTTACACAATGCAGATTTTAGTTGAGTTGAGATATTTGGGCGGCCCTCAATAATGAGGTATTGAGAACCGATGATGGTGAAATGAGGTTAGAATGGAGAAGCGCCGGAATGCAAGGGTGTAATTTTGAAGACTCGGCAAATTTTGTTTGCATGAGGCGGAGAAATATCCTGGAAGTATAACTTCACCAGTGCTTCAGGAAAGTTGGGAGTAACCGCGAATTGACTATATCACTGAGCCACCTTGCTCAGAGTGAACATTATTAAAACTTGGAGACAATTTCAAACATGACTCCACATGTCCTCACCCTCATTGGCTCTGATGTTAAGAGGCGCACAAATCTCTCCACTCCACTCGTGCTACAACCATGACATTTTTAAATTGTGTTTGAATAAGTGGACTGTGAATACGTTTGATTTAATTTATTTTAGCATATCAGCGAAATATTTATATTCCTAATAACTACACAATTTCAGTTAACAGGCTTATTAATAAAGAGACCGGGTCCATAGCAATGTTAATTTTACATATACCGTATGTATAAAAAATTGGTAGAAAATTAGATCACAAGCAGGGCTTTCTAAAGTGTTCAATTAACCGTGTCCAGTCTGTAGATGCAATTTCTTCTATGAAAACAGTGTGCGAGTGATTAGTATTTACTGATAANCTGGTATGAAAATATTGTGTTTCCATCATTTATTAAATCTTCCATTCGACTACGAGATAATATAGCATTGATTTCATCCCGAGTTTTAATAGCCCGTGCAGTAGATAAAATTTTGAGTTGACTAGCTACATATGATCCAAAAATATCATGCTCATTTTGTTGTGGCTCACACGCTGGTGTACTTTTTAAATCATCCTTGATCAGCCTTAATTCATTAAACCAATGTTGCCACTTACGCAATTTTTCTCTTCTTCGGAGCAGGTGTCGCTGGCACTTTGCCCTGTGATTTATTAGCAGATGTCGATGTTTTCACAACTGGTTGCATCATATTAGCTGATGAAAATGTAGATGGCTGAGATGAAAAATCTTCTGAAGTGTGAACATCTTCACCGTCATCAATGCAACTTTCAATGTTGGTTTCGCTGTTGTCTTGATGTTTATTTTTTGCTGATTCTTGACTGTCCTAAAATAAAAAAAGTAACTTAGTAATCATAAATATACATTTTTTTTACAGATACCAACAAATACCGATGAATGGTCAGAAATAGAAAACGGATTTAGAAACAGATGGAATTTTCCATTATTCTAATGTGCCATTGATGGTAAGCATATACAAATTATAGCTCCTGGCAACAGTGGAAGTGTATATTTCAATTATAAAAAAAGTAGTCAGTATTGTTCTTATGGCAATAATGGATGATGACTATTGCTTTCGATATATTGATATCGGAGCTTGTGGAGTGTCATCTGATGGAAGTGTATTTAGAAATTGCTCCATGTATAATAAACTAGAGAACAATCTTTTACCAAATGGTGGAGTGATTGTTGCGGATGCCGCAATTTCATTAAAACCATACATTATGAAACCCTACCCAGGTGACAATTTAACAATGGAACAGAAAGTTTTCAATTACCGACTATCCAGAGCCAGACGCATAGTGGAAAATACCTTTGTAATATTGTCAAGCCGATTTCGTGTATTTCAAAAACCAATTGCAAGTCATGTAGATACAGTCGACAAATTTGTATTAGCAGCATGCGCTTTGCATAATTGGTTGAGAAAAGAAAATCGAAACGCTTATATAACCAGCAGTGATGTTGATGAGGAAGATATTGAAGCAGGAACCATCTCTCTCGGTTCTTGGAGGACAGAAACTACGGGCTTACAAAGGTTATGTCAACAAGGAAGTAACCATTCTTCGATTTCAGCAATCGAGAAAAGGGAAACCTTTAAAAACTACTTCAACAACGGAGACGGTGCCGTTTTTTGGCAAACAAGAATGATATCAAGACCGTAAATCAATCCTATTTATATAAAACACGTAGAAAATAATAAGCATAGACTTATAAACTCGACTGTTTATTACAAAGGCATACATTTTAAGAGTAAATAAAAGTAATAAATAAATAAATACAATGCAACTTACCGTTGTTTTTTTTTTCATAGGCACATTTTTAATCAAACTGTGCACTTTCTCGAACCAATTTAATTTTGACTTATACTCCTCTGTAGAACCTGCCCCAGACCTGATTGATTTTTTAATTTTTGACAGTTCTTGACAATAAGTTGCTCTTAATTTTTTTATTTTATCTTTTATCTCTTTGGTAGTAATCACTATGCCCATTGTCAATAATATGACACATACTTTTTGTAATGATGAATCACGCATACACTTGACTTTGTAAGATGGAATAGTGGGGTTCCACAGACATTCCTCCTCGCGGTACAATTCTACAAACTTTAAATTAATATCGGTACTCAATTTCAGCATAATTAAGGAACACCTGGTGACAGTGGTCAGAAAACCCAGAAGCGTCGTCACTGCACACTAGCCGATCGGGTACTAGCTTCACCGGCCACACGAAGCTGGTAGACAAGCCAGGACAGGAAAATCAGTGGTGGGGGGCGCTACTAGCTCAAAAAATAGAACCCCATCCTATTAAACTATCCTGGCTTGAGACGCTAGCTTACTAGCTTTCCCACTAGCTTACTAGCCCGGAAATAAAGCTAGTTCTGTATACACGACGCCAGAGTAACTAGCTTGNATGTATAAACGACGCCAGAGATACTAGCTTGCTAGCTTACTAGCACAACTTACTATCCTGGCTTCGGAATATTAGCCTCGTGTATCTCGAGCATTAGTGATGGATATCCACCTCACGTGAGGGTAACATTTACAAGGTTATCGTAGGTNTAGCCTCGTGTATCTCGAGCATTAGTGATGGATATCCACCTCACGTGAGGGTAACATTTACAAGGTTATCGTAGGTCCGAGCTGGCCTGACCATGCCTGCAGCGGGGATCAAATTGCTTGCTCCACAAGCCATGACTAAAGAGAAAAAGGCCATTACATCGGTTCCGCGATCTATCCCCGCTTTGCTTCACGCGATTTACGACCATGCTACATATATTGCTTCGTGTCCGGTGCCGGAAACTTCGTGCGAAGGTCAGTCACAGCAAGAAAAAAATAAAACGGGACGAGGCCCGCCTGATAAATAGCTCGGAGAGACTAAAAAGCACCTCGCATATTTCACCGCGTGTAATTTCGGCATTATCGTGGGGAAAGGGTCGAGGGAACGAGCGGTTGTATGGGTGCGAAATATCGCCTGGTTCGCTCTACATTCCTTCAGGACGCCAAAAAAACATCACTCGGGACCTCAGGGAATTTATCTCTAAGCCTACCGCCTACATGGNTACATTCCTTCAGGACGCCAAAAAAACATCACTCGGGACCTCAGGGAATTTATCTCTAAGCCTACCGCCTACATGGGTGGTTAAAGCTGTTGCAAGGAAAAAAATCGACGTTCTTTGAAAGCGTCATATTTCCGCGTCACTGACTTTTAATCACCTTTTTTTCTGTCCTTAGGGCATGCCGTAGTATGCAGAGCACGATAAAAGCCATTCTGAACAAGAAAAAGAAACAAAGAACGCAGGCTTTTTTTTATTAGAGATAATTCGCAGGTCATTTCCCAGCTCTGGTATTCCGTTGCTACATGCATAGCGCGCACAGATAATGTTAGCTATCTTTTCTCCAGGTAAGCTATGNTACATTCCTTCAGGACGCCAAAAAAACATCACTCGGGACCTCAGGGAATTTATCTCTAAGCCTACCGCCTACATGAGTGGTTAAAGCTGTTGCAAGAAAAAAAATCGACGTTCTTTGAAAGCGTCATATTTCCGCGTCACTGACTTTTAATCACCTTTTTTTCTGTCCTTAGGGCATGCCGTAGTATGCAGAGCACGATTAAAGCCATTCTGAACAAGAAAAAGAAACAAAGAACGCAGGCTTTTTTTTTATTAGAGATAATTCGCAGGTCATTTTCCAGCTCTGGTATTCCGTTGCTACATGCATAGCGCGCACAGATAATGTTAGCTATCTTTTCTCCAGGTAAGCTATGCCATATGCCGTAATTTTATTTACTACAGAGCATTTCTTTGAAATATTGAACACATTTTGACCTCTCCCGCCTGTTAGGCAAGACTTTCTCTCGAGACAAGTAATCCCTTAAGGCTGGGCTCACAACCATCCGTCAGTCATCCGTCTGTTTTTTTGTCCGTCAGTTGAAAGCAATTCACAACAATCCGTCGTCCGTCAATCATTCTGTATGGCAAAATTTCAATGTGACAAACTTAACTTCATGATATTTCTTTAGTTGTATGTATATTTTGGTTGAAAATACATTTTCTAGAGAGAATAATTTTGGGGAGATAATTTTTTTACGTGATAAGAATATATAATGAATTATTGAATACGTTTTAATTTCCTGTATTTAGCGCCAAAGAAAATATACACAGATCCACCGCCTTGCATTTTATTTCAAAGTGCGTATTCGCGTCTACGGAATGTCGTCAGAAGGCGGTGTCTCATCCGTCGGTCCGTCGAAAGTTAAAGTTTTAGAAATATTTGACGGATTAACTGATAGAAAAAGATGCCTTTCGATTGGTTGAAGATCACGTGACCGCCGGACTGGCGGACGACTGGCGAATGCGACGGATAGTTGTTGAGTCCAGCTTTATACATAAAGAATAACCCGAAACCAAAGATATGAAAGAAGCGCGAAGGAAGGCCAGACATGGATCCGTGATTTCATAAGGCGCATATATGAGCACAGATTCATAGACACTTAGAGAGAGCAATTGTTACTTCTCCCTCACAGTAAAGTACAATTAATTTGATTACTGTAATTCAAATCAATGCATCACCAGGTAATGCATTTAATGTACATTAAAAAAAGTACACTTACATTTCGGTCTGAGTACTTTTTATTTCAGGCTCGAAGACATGCAGCGATGAGATACAGAGAACACGTTTTTTAACAAATTAATATAAAGAAACGGACTATATAATAGACCATACATTTTTAAGTATAACTTGTTAATATCAGCAATCTTTGTTTTGTAATATTTTATACCATCTGCTATATTACCTAACATAATTTTTTTTTTAAGTAGCTATTTTTATTTTTTTTTATTTGGTACTCCGTTTGAAAAGCAACCCAAAAGACACTGTAGCGCTAATAAAATAATAATTTTATTAGTAATATTTTTGTAAAATTTATAATGGTTTTAAAAAATCACATAGTTCTTAACTTCGTGCATTCATGCAAAAAAAAATTGTTATTTAAATTATCTGTAATTTCAGATGAGCTGGCCACGGAACAGCCAATGTCCAGGTGGCAAGGTCATCTCTGCTACAAATAGGCCGGTAAGATTTGCATAACGGAACCAAAGTATAAGCTGATCACGGTAAAGTGAGCACTTTTGAGGCCCTAGTTACTTTTCCTTTCAGCCGTATCTTATCCTTTAACAACCTTTTAAAATAAATATTGCCATGTAAGCAATGAACACAATGAATATATTCCACCCGCACTCGGAAGTTAACGTCTAAGGCTAGAAGAAAATACATTTATTGATTATTATTCCAATAGAAATGGCGTTCGAAAGTGCTCACTTTACCGTGAATACCCTATACTGAGTATATCGCCCATGCTCACAAACCGCCTATATTGACAAAGTCCAAACATTAAAGGGTGAGAAACGTTTATGTTGTTAAATTGGTCAAAGCGTGTTATGAAAAACAAAGGAGATAATGCGCTCACCTTAAGCGGATCCAATTTTTTTTTTATTTTAAATATTGGTTGAAAGTAGTAACTCACAGCATGGCAGATTTGTTAGAACAAATATTTTAAAAATGTGTTTTGCACATTATAATGTATGTTTTAATATTTCAGCAAATATTGGAATGTGCAAAACACATTTTTTAAACTGTTACTTTTAAAATGTAACATATGTTACATGTTACATAGAAATTTTATATAAGGTTTCCTGCTATGACTTCAGACTAACATGCAATTGCACAGTTATTCAAAGAATATCATGTTTTATAGTTAATGTTTACATATTATGGAATAAAATTAAGTCAGAACTGGCAATATCTACAAGCCTATTGGTACACAAAAGAAATATTAACATGCGAGAAAATAACATAAATTGTGGCAAAATGGCGCAATATGTCCTTGGTCTCCAAGTGGCATCATGAAACGTTCGCAGATGTTGCTGGTTGCCGGTTATCATAGCCGTTATGGCACTAAACTTTTATTTATGGTGGTTTCCACTCGCCCTGTGCTGGCGTGTTATCGTTGAAAATGTTGACACTTAAATGTTAAAAACTTATTTGGAAGTAAATTAATGGTAGTTTAAAATACAGAAGTAAGTATTTGTGAGCACAAAATTTTTGTTTCTTTTTTTTTTTATAGGTAAAGTCTGAACAGCTTTAAGTAAGGCGTAACGTCTCGTCGACAGCGAGGTCATTACAGGCGCCGTAAGTTGCTCAGAGAAGAAGGAACGGGGAGGAATCGGCAATTACATGTGGTCAAAAATAATCCTGGCATTTACCTGTTGCGATTTCGGGAATAAACACTGTCAAAAAATTTCTGGTAAACTTCCTAAACTGTAATGAAAGTTTTTACCCTACACGCTGTATGGAAATAATAGCACACATCAAGCTGCATATTTATGAACGTTAAGCATCACCACTCAACAAAGTCGGGAACTTCCCTACGCATTTGACTGTTTCCTGAGCAAATGTAGGAACGCTACAATGAATGTATAAGGGAAAAAATTACCATTCCCACTTTCTCACTCAGCGGATATATACTCTGGTATGGTAAATTGTCGAATAATTTCTTAAAGTACATGGCTGGATCTGGATCCGAACTAGTGTTGCCAACCGTCCTGTATTGTACGCGATTTCCTTGTCCTGAGGCTGAAAGAATTTTCGCGTAAGGACATAAGACGGGACATCGTATGTCCCGTATCTCAGACTTCCTCGAAAATAAACTCAAGAATAATAAACACAAAGTCAGCAATATACCACTTCTGCGATTATAGGTATGCTTACGTGGCCGCTGTAACACAACGGTAGAATATTGTGTACAAATACAAACTGACAAAACCTACTAATTAAAGCCACGAAACCTGCTAAATACGATTTTTTTAAGTTAAACAAATATTTTGTTGTTCTAGCTTAAGATGGGAAAAAATTTTACTTGACCCTTTAACATATTATCCTGAGTACACTTGTTTACGTGTGACATGTTGCAGAATAGGGGAACTTATGGTCGGTGCTGTTCAAGTCTAGAGACGATCACCAATATAGACAGCGCCTTTTCCTCAGCAATTATATTGGTTGCTGCTAACACACCAACTGATTTTTAATTGGTAGCTTCCTGTACTATGGATATAATACGTTTCAAAGTGTCCGTTGCTTTAAGAAAATCGTAAGTACTGTTCACAACTAAACTTTCTTCTTCAGCAACACCCAAAACGAAAAATTAGTATGGACCTTAAGGTGTAAATATATACTAATAATTATTTTATAAGAAATAGTAGGTATTAACAACTGTTTTTTAACAACGATTTCCTTTGATCATTTCATTGTGTCGAGTTGTCGGAAGTTGGCCTTATGTCAAATATGAACAAGTTTGCATCTTAGTGCGAACCCACGTCCTCCTGAAAGCGAGTTATAAAGCCTTGTATCCGCGTCAGCTCGCTCGCTAAGCAGCGTCACAGTAATATAGCATATATTTGAACAAGCAGGGGCGACCTTATACCAAACGCCTAACTTAATTCAAGCGGAACGTGTTGAAGAACCATTGTCATGGTCTTTATAAAGAAAAGTGTTAAATATTAATGCGAAGCGATTGGGGTGGCTCGTAACAGCGAGGTCTTGAGAGCCGATGAGATTGAGTGAGGTGAGAATGGAGCAGCACTGGAATGAAGGATCGGGGGAGAACGGGAGTTACAGCAAATTACTGTAGCAAAACTCTTTAAGTCTGCCGCTCACCTGGCGCTTGAACTGTGTTTGCCGAATGTTTGAAATACACTTTTATCCAGGAAATTATTAAATTTGTGTCTAACGTCCACTTCAGACGAGACCTGTTGAGTGCTTTCAAGACGTCACGCACAACAAAAACACAATTTCAGAACACTCCAACATCATAGCTATAAAGGGCTTTTTCAAACACATTTATTTTCTAAATATACGAGTCCGATACAAGCAAAACGACTCGAAGGCCTTGCATTGAACATTCCTACAGATTTTCCGCCAGTAAAATAACAGTGTCACCGCTGAAAAGCCCCATAGTTACACGCAGCACGACGATGACACTTCACGCCAGTCAGAGCCTAGCGCTTAGTGGCAGTGTTGCACTTGATGTGCATGGTAAAGTCACACTTATCGCTCCCGCGCTTCGCTGCCTCAGACGGGGGAAAAAGCAGCAGCTTCGCGGGAGCCTTGAAGTCATTGAAAAACGCGCTTTGTCCCCTTGTAATAGACTATTACTATCACGTGTTTTTGTGGGTTGAAACGGTAACAAATTGTTATTTACAAATGAATTTCAACTCTTCTATTTTCAGTGAGTTTGTAAGAAATGTGATTTTTTAAATTTTGGTATTTACTAATTTATAACTCAAAAAGAATACTTTTCTATTGCATGTGCACTACCGGAGATAGTGTCTTTACTTTCAGAGAAACGTCTTTTGGGAAAGTAAAGAGACTGTAGCTTATGACGGAGCGTGTTGAAGTGTGTGTGGATTGTTTTTCTCGACGCTGGGAGGTTGTTAACGTGACAAACGTCGCTCCGCGTGGCTGGGATCTTCATTCTGCACGGAACACACGTGTCGCAGCTTCCACGTCGGTATCCCGTACGTGCTNGCTCCGCGTGGCTGGGATCTTCATTCTGCACGGAACACACGTGTCGCAGCTTCCACGTCGGTATCCCGTACGTGCTGTGAACGGAGAACGTGCCACATCTACTGTCATATCTTACACTTAAGGCTCCCGCCTACATGCAGCTTTGTCTTGCGTTTGCGGACATGTTTATTTGACACACTAACTATTTTNTACACTTAAGGCTCCCGCCTACATGCAGCTTTGTCTTGCGTTTGCGGACATGTTTATTTGACACACTAACTATTTTATTTTTAATTCATTAGGCTACCTTTTTATTTTAAATTAAAGAAAGAAGATCGTTTAACACTCTCACTGACTTAATTTTTGATACGTACTGAAGTTCGTCCGAGAAAGATCGAGTCATACACAACGCTGTTTTCAGAACATTTTTAATCCCCGGATTTCTCCAATCTCTATTCATGATGCATCGTGGAAATGGCGCTTGAATCCATGCTGTTACTTTGGCACAGTAAGATTCTATAGCGCATCTGTCACTTCAGTAATTCAGTAAAGCTGACGTTAAGTAGAGATTAAGGGCCCAACTTGCCTGTTTATTTTGCTGTGTATAATTTTGAAGCGTGTGCATTTTGACAATTAATGGGTTTATTTGGCCAACAGGATTCGTTATGCAATCTGTATGGTTTGTAATATATCTACGTCAATGTAATGGTTTTTTCTGTTTTTAACAATGAAATGTATAGACAGTGACAATTTTTGTTTATCATAATATATGGAATATATGATACATTATTTTTAAAAAAACACGAATTCTTATCTCAAGTCTTTTAACATTTTTAAATCAACGAATTACTTCAAGTTAACACTTTTACTTTATTGCCGTTGACGGTTGGTAACATACAGAGTATTTCAACAAGTAAGGTAGAAAGTTTTTTTTTTTCAATTGAAAATACAGCTAACTTAACAAATCTCCAGATTTGTAAGACATTCGCACATTATATACTGCCTATAAGCCTCAAGCGGTAGTATTTAAGATACAACAAATACTGTCTAAGTGAATGCACATTACTGACTCCGCGATTTTGTTGATTCAGTTAATGAAACATTCTTTCGGTTTGGTATAATGTTCGCTAACGTTTACAGAGTGACGGAAAAAGCGTACATTACAAAATCCGTTTTTTTTCTTTTAAATAAGCAACATAGAACTCTTCTTCAATAGGGAGAAATAACAAGGTTACCTTTTCGTACTGCAAAACCCGCGCGTAAAAACGTTCGCTGCACAGCACCAAGACTTACTACTCCCAGGTTGCAGTTTAGAGCATCCCAAATCCCAGGAAATTGCCAATTCTTTTCCCTCCATTGCGCAACTATTTTATTTATTTTCTCGTAACCAAAGGACGTTTATTTTTCCGAGCCAACCTCCCATACTGAAGTTTAGATTAGTAGCAAAACTGCAACACACAGGGAAGTGGGGAATAGAAATGTTAGATTACCCTTGCGTTCCTTGGTAGTGGAGACGGTCATTTGAATGTACCAGATGCTCTGAATAATTCGTGAGTGGTAGTATGATTTTATTTAATTTTTAAACTATCCCTTTGAGTAGAAGAACGCTAAGCGTGTTAATGACATTTACTTCAGAATAAACAATGTATGACTCCGGAAAAGAAACTAATAAAAAAGTTACCGTTTAAATAATTGAATAATGAGAACGTTGACTAACTTATGTTTATTCTTTGAAATAGTGTGTCTTAAATTTAACCTAGATGTCGAGATGTTGCTAAGTATTTAACACTATCAATAATATTTTCTTAATGTTAAGTTTGGAACAAAGCTTTGGAAATAAGGGCTACAATCTATCAAACAATAAAAGTATTATTTCGTATTGACTATCCTTGTTTGAGCAACATGATAATTATTCTTGAAATATTTTTATAGTGACATCGCTTTAATTCCGGATATCTTAACAGCAGATGATACGAGAAGGATCACTGGAAGAGGGAGTCATTTAAACGAATGCCTAGTTACAACGAACAAGACAACAGACATTGAAATTGCTTGTTCCTTGAAACTAAATAAGGTTTTAGTGTATTTATAAGCACTGTACTATACGACGAGGTACAGTATATATATAGCTATAGCGTTGCACAAATCCCAGAAAATACATATATGTGTTTTTCACTTGGCGAGTCGTTAGCCTAGTTATTTAAATAATTACTTGTTACGAGTACAAAACCCAGAAATTCCAATAGTTTCATTTCTTTGTTACAAAAGTGTAATAATTTTAACGTAAAATTAATTCCAACAAATAAAAAACAGATTAAATATTTCTAGTAATTTATTTAATTGAGACTAATGTTTTAGTCGTTTGCATAGCCACAGCTAATAAGTAAATATTTTAAATATTGCAATTACGTCACAGGGCGTATACATGGATGGAATTAAGATTAAACTGCCAACAAAGCAAATAGTGATTATGTCAAGGCGGAGATAGATCATTCGAGTTACAAGAAAGAGACTGAACAATAATAATTACTTTTTTAACTTTTATTTATTGTGGAGTAAATATTCGTCACTTTATCGTGTAGTTCTTTATAATTATTTATAAAAAACAAGATGCCAATACAATAGTCAATGAGAAGGGACGACTGCCAATTGCTTTCGCAGAGGTGTAAGTTCACCGCTCTACGAAACTCCACTCTTCCGATTTATTTCTTAATTGCAAGTAGTTTATGATATTTTGAATGAAAAGCATTTTGAAATTGTGATTTTTGGGGCCGCATAACTCCCTTAATAATTACTTGAAGAGAAAAGTGATAAATATATTTTAGTTCTATATTTTCGTAATGAATAACTCGCCGGATTTGTCAGTGTTGTTCAAAACACGCAGTATTACGTCGTTGAAGCTATTAATACAAAGTAACGAATGTCTGCTAAAGTCCTCTATGTTTGCATGATGTAATTGTATAATGACGAACCTCACCAACTACTCCCAAGCAAATGTAAATTAACTATAGCAGTCAGTAAGAGTGGGATTTGTAATAGGCTGATGTACACAGGAAACTTGCCCTTGCTTGTTACGCCGACGATAGCACGACGAAGCCAAGCTCAGGTGTAGTCTATTCGCGGTTTCTTCTCCATTTTTGAATCAAACCTTTCAAGAATCATCCAATGTATGACGCGTTTGGTTGTTATCTAAATATGTCACGTTAAACAAGCGTTCTATACATATGCTAACATGAAAGTAACTTATTTTTAGTTCAATTAAAAATTTATTTATATTCTCATTATACATAAATTGTAATGTTCCATTTTTAATTAATATAAATTTAACACGGAGAAAATATGTATATTGGTAATGCATGAGGTGGAGGAATATCCTGGAAGTAGACCTTTATCAGGGCATCAGAAAAGTAGGAATAAGCCGAGAATGGACTATACACTCGCATTCCACTCACAGACTACATATGGGGGTAGACCAACTTTCTTCCTCTGCGCATGTGCAGAACCTTGACTCTCGTATCGCCATTAAAACTGTCACAGGCACATGGTCGGTCAACACCGATGTACGTGTTCATTTAAATTTTCATTAGACACCCCCCGCCCCTTTTTTTTCGTATAAATAAAATATTTTTACTAACTTGGATAAATTCTATTTGCATTAAAACTAGGTTAGAGTGCACAAACATTTCAAAGCATTTGCTTACAAAAACAGTGTTCTAACCTTAAATAGTTGTTTTTGAAAGACTCGTTACTAC
>NQII01011411.1:0-16149 GCA_002778355.1 Clitarchus hookeri
CCACGGAACGCTTGTCAGAGCAACAGTACGGTAAGCCTCCCAGCTTGCTGGCCAGGAGACACTTTCCAAGAACTTTGGAATCGGAGAAATAGCTTCAATAAGTACATTGATATTCGAGACCATCTCCTGCTGGCGTATCATTCATTATTTTGCTACCTGCTGGTTCACTGATGTTTTCTGTTGGCATACACGAAGGCGTATCCGTCGCATTTTAATAGGAGTGGCGCTCGTTTCTTCCAGTCGGAATCTGTGAAAATATTACGTTTTACCGACCAGATTCCACAAGAGCGGAATCCGTTCATGGTGTTCTGAATTGTTGCTGCCTTTGCATAGGCCTGTGCTACTTCGTAAATAACAAACTGGGATTCATTCGAAGGCATTTTTCGACTGCGTGGAAGTAATATTTTTCTAGTGGCTTTAAGAAGGACCTTGGCCAAGACATGGTAACGACTTAGACTTTGTGCTAGCTTAGGCTATAATAAGAACGCTAGCTTAGTTTTCTACCGGTTATGAACGTCTGTTCGACGCTTTCGGGACGTAAATGTCTTCTTTTTGCTTCATAAATTTACATAGTATGGAGAAAACTTACAAACAGTTGGTCGGAATAGAAATATTGTAGTTAAAGGTTTCCCTTGTGTATCTAATTGAGTATTAAATGATTTTGTTTAATTTTTTTCCCACGTGTGTATGTTGATTGTAGACATTTTATGGTAGTGAAAGTAACGTTGTCGGAATTTGGATATTTTATACAATAAAAATATATTATTGATACTACTTTGTAAAGTGATTTGTGTGTGTTGGTTCTCTTGTATTTGTGGCCGTTCTTTTCACAACATATTTTTGGTTTAGTTTTTAGTTATTGTAAACATATTCATAGTAATATATTTAGTTGATTTTAATCAAAATATTGTAGTACACCGCATATCGCCAAATGCAGAACCTCACGAAAATGGTTTTAATTAGGCGTTGAACTTAGATCAAGATCAAATATGTTACAATATGTTATGGGCAAAAAATATTTTAAATCAGAACAATGGTAAAAACTGGATAAAAGGTTATATGACAGTCCTTTTTCTTTTATTATCATTACCTCAGTTTCCGAACAAGAAGAGTTTGTTCGGGATCTTAATTCTTCTCAAACATCATAATATTGGTTGGGTTATTTTTTACAGAATGTAATTTTAACCTTTTCTAACTACCTGATCCGATTATCTCGAAAATATAAATTTTGTGGCTTGGTTATTTTATTGCATAATAATCAGTATTAATTTTCCTCTTATATTACAAATATTTTTCTCTACTTGGCGTTCTTCAGATTTAATTTACGCGGCCATAATTTTTTTTTGACAATCGTTGGCTGTTTGGGGCTCTCATAAAACGAAAAACATTTAACTGACAAAAGAGTTAAACAACAATTGTAATCTGATGTTCGATAATGTGATTCTGGTTGAAACAAGCAACGAAGCTTCATACAGTTTGTCAAGGTACTTGCCAAGCTGGCACCTGGAAGCATTCGAACCGTGTTTCAAATTTACTTTGTAATTATTTTTCCGACATTGACACACACTATGCAAGTTATTTATATCGATAATATATTTATACGTATTTCAACTTTATCTATTGGTACGACAGAAAATTAAAACTTTACAGTTGTTATATGGTGTAGGTTCGAACACAGGATCGTGACAGGTTGCTGGGGTGCCATGCGGCAGAAACCTCATGCTCTTGCATTCCAACGCCATTTTTCCCGTTTTTCCCTCAAATTATCCAATATTTCCCTCGAAATGTCTCAAATTTCCCTATTAATTTCTCTACTTTCCAAAAATGTTTTTAAAAATATAATTTTTTAAATTTTTTTTTCTATGACTCCACAATGTGGAGGAATGACTCATTTTTGGGCAATGAGGATCTGAGGAGCTTAGGAGCTGAGGGTTATCGCAGAGTCTTCCCAAATACGATATAAACTACACATGGTAATTAAAACCCTACGCGAACTTATAATCATAGTTGGCCATAATTCCCGAACCGCTTAAAATGTACTCGAAAATTTCATAACATTGGCATCGACGGAGACAAGGAAAATTAACAAATAGCCATTTAAGCCCTATGCGAACTTATAAGCATAGTTGGACATAATTCCCGAACCGTTTCAAATGTACTCGTCAAATTCATAACGTAGGCATAACCGCCAACAAGGAAAATAAACCAATGGTCATTTAAGCCCAATGCGAACTTATATGCATAGTTGTATGTAATTCCCGAACCGCTTAATATGTACTCGTCAAATTCGTAACATCGGCATCGCTCACAACAAGGAAAATAGACACATTGTCATTTAAGCCCAATGCGCAATTATAAGCATAGTTGATCATAATTCCCGAACAGTTTAAGGTACAACCAGCAAATACATAACATAGGCAAGATAGTGTTCTCCGAGTCTTCCCTGATGTCCGACTGGCCCCTACGTCACACTCTTGCTGGCAGTGTTCTCCGAGTCTTCCCAAATCCGTGCTATATCACCCGACTGGCCCCTACATCATACTCTTGCAGGGGGGTTCTCCAGGTCTCCCCAATTCCCTACCATGTCACCCAACTGTTCCCTACATCATGGATTTTCACAGAGTCTTCCCAAATACAATTACCATTTAATTATTTCCTACTATATCATATACTTCATGCTCTCGCATTTCAATCGAGAGGTTGTCGCAGACATCACACGCCAGCATTCCAAGCCGGGAGGATTTCCTCAGTCTTCCCCAGTCACCATGACGTAAGGCATAACATAACATAAAGGATGTCGCCATGGCAGTTGGTGTAACATAAATAACGTTGCCAAACACTTCAGTGATGCACGCACACTAACATAAAGGGTGATGCCAAACACTGCGACGAAGCGCGCACAGCATAACATAAAGAACGCTACCGTATACTTAAATGATGCGGGCATTTTAATTTAAAGGGTGGCGCCGAACCGATCACCGACGCACACGATGGAGACACCGAATGCTGTGACGAAGCGCGATTGGCATTACATAAAGGGCGCTACCGTGCACTTCAACTACATATGCATTTTAATCAAAATGGGCGGCGCCGAACACTTCAACGATGCACACTACCTAACATAAAAGATGACACAGAACACCTCTTAAATGATACTGTGATAATTTACCCATTGTGAAGGGTGTGCTGTGTATTGAAACTTAGAACCGTATCTAGTAATGAATATGTATTTTTTTTCTCTTTGGTGTAACTTACTCGGCAAAACTTTATTCGCATGTGTTGATGGGTCTGCTGTACATGTGTGTATTTAAGTGCGTACATGAATTTTGCGTACTGGCATAGTGAGCGTATATCATATGTAAAACGTATATCTCGGGAGGAGTCGCGCAAATCTTCTCCTTTGGTGTAACTTACTGGGCTAATCTTTGTTTGCATGTGTTGATGGGTCTGCTGTATTATGTGCGTGCATATAAGTGAGTACATGAATGTTGGCATACTGATGCCGTGAGCATATGTCATATCTAAAACGTATTTCAAGTGAGGAGCTATGCAGAGCTTCCCCTTTGGTGTAACACACTCATCGTCGCAGTGTTTGGCATCATCCTTTATGTTAGGTATCGTGTATCGTTGAGTTGTTCGGCGCCATCCCCTTTATGTTAAAATACCCGTGCCGATGAAGTGTACAGTAGCGCTCTTTATGTCATTTCATGCGCGCTTCGTCACAGTGTTCGGTGTCACTCTTTATGTTAGGGTGTGTGCATCGTTGAAGTGTTCGGCAACATTCATTATGATACACCAAGTGCCATGGCAACGTCCTTTATGTTATGCCTTGCGTCACAGCGACTGGGGAAGACTCTGAGATAATCCTCCCGGCTTGGAATGCTGGCGTGTGATGTCTGAGACAACCTCTCGCTTGAAATCCGAGAGCATGTAGTATACGATCTAGTAGGAATGAATTAAATGGTAATCCTATTTGGGAAGACTCTGATAACCCATGATGTAGGTACCAGTCAGGTGACATGGTAGGGATATGGGAAGACTCGGAGAACCCCCCTACAAGAGTATAATGTAGGGGCCAGTCGGGTGATGTGGCAGGGACTTGGGAAAACTCGGAGAACACCCCCTGCAAAAGTGTGATGTAGGGGTCAGTCGGGACAACAGGGAAGACTCGGAGAACACCCTCTTGCCCATGTTATGTATTTGCTAGTGGCACCTTAAATGGTTTAGAAATTATGATCAAGTATGCTTATAAGTTCGCATAGCGCTTAAATAACCATGTGTTAATTTTCCTTGTCTGCGTCNAGAAATTATGATCAAGTATGCTTATAAGTTCGCATAGCGCTTAAATAACCATGTGTTAATTTTCCTTGTCTGCGTCGATGCCTATGTTATGAATTTGACGACTACATCTTAAATGGGTCGGGAATTACGACCAGCTTTGCTAATAAGTTCGCATAAGGCTCAAATGGCCATTTGTTAATTTTCTTTGTCTGTGTCGATGCCTATGATATGAATTTGACGAGTACATCTTAAATGGTTCGGGTTTTACGGCCAACTATGCTTATAAGTACGTATAGGGCTTAAATGACCATTTGTTAATTTTCCTTGTCTGCGTCGATGCCAATGTTATGAATTTGACGAGTACATCTTAAACGGTTCGGGAATAACATCCAACTATGCTTATAAGTTCGCATAGGGCTTAAATGACCATTTGTAGTTTATATCGTATTTGGGAAGACTATAAGATAACCCCCAGCTCCTCAGCTCCTCACCTCCTCATTGCCCAAAAATGATTCATTCCTCCACATTGTGGAATCATTGAAAAAAAATTTTTAAAAATTTCATTTTTGAAAACATTTTGGAAATAAGGGAAATTATGAAGGAAATTTTGAAATTTTTTTAGGGATATTTAGGACATTTCGAGGGAACTACGGGATATTTCGAGGGAAAAACGGGAAAAGTGACGGTGGAATGCAAGAGCATGAGGTTTCTGGGGCATGGCATCCCAGCACCTTGCCACGATCCTGTGANGGAAAAGTGATGGTGGAATGCAAGAGCATGAGGTTTCTGGGGCATGGCATCCCAGCACCTTGCCACGATCCTGTGTTCGAACCTACATTATATAACTACTCTTTACTTTAATTTGTCCGCGAAAATATGTATTTAATTCCATGAATTCAATGATGTGTAAAAAATAATTGTACCGTTGTATTCCAAATTAATATGGTTTCTGCTCACAGTGACTTGAACCAATTGTTTTTAAATTTTTAACAGGAAGTGAACAAAATCCATACGCAGTGAAGAAATATAAAAACTATGATTTGCATGGGCGGCTCTANGGAAAAGTGACGGTGGAATGCAAGAGCATGAGGTTTCTGGGGCATGGCATCCCAGCACCTTGCCACGATCCTGTGATCGAACCTACATTATATAACTACTCTTTACTTTAATTTGTCCGCGAAAATATGTATTTAATTCCATGAATTCAATGATGTGTAAAAAATAATTGTACCGTTGTATTCCAAATTAATTTGGTTTCTGCTCACAGTGACTTGAACCAATTGTTTTTTAATTTTTAACAGGAAGTGAACAAAATCCATACGCAGTGAAGAAATATAAAAACTATGATTTGCATGGGCGGCTCTANAATTTTTAACAGGAAGTGAACAAAATCCATACGCAGTGAAGAAATATAAAAACTATGATTTGCATGGGCGGCTCTAGTTCCTAATAATAAACTGTCTGAAACGCGCATAACTGAATAAACCAATTTCAGTTATTGTCATTATTTTGTAAGAAAGCTCACATAGGCCCTATGATTATTCGTGAGGTGATTGATTCCTTATGCAAAATGAAATGGAAAATACATAGAAAATGTTATGCAAAATTTAATATTAAGGGAAATTTAAGCGCTTGAAATCATTATGTTAAACTGTATTTTTGCAAAATATTGAAAACAAGATAACTCTTTTACCGTCAGGAATTACGAACATTTGATGCTGGTTGATTGAGCAATATTGCCTAATTAACTAAAATGGTCTAATGTTTGCAAATGACCAGGACACGCCCTTTTAATGCAAATCACACACATACATTTCAGTGGCAATGGTACCCNTCTAATGTTTGCAAATGACCAGGACACGCCCTTTTAATGCAAATCACACACATACATTTCAGTGGCAATGGTACCCTCAGACGCGTAGGCAATACCAATAATTTCTGCAGTGAATCGCACACAGAATGTCGCCATAAACAAACAGGTATCTTCAGTACTGTAAGCTCATTCATGTATTATACAGCTATTGTTTACATACTTGTTAAAATTTCCTCCGCCATCGTCTGTGCAATGGACACAACAAACTACCATGGACGTTTGTAGGTAGTATTTTCTACGTGTCAGGTACTGTATTGCCTACGTGTCATGTACTGTATCGCTGTAGCTGAAACTTGGTGTGCGTTTTGCATGAAAAAGGTTATTTCCGGGCAGTTGCAGTGCTTAGTTACGGTGGCGCACTTGATGTGGGTGACAGACTTATCATTATTATTATTTTATAAATATTATTATATCGATTCCGCGCTTCCCGGCTTCAAAAGTGGAAAATAGCTCCTGGTAGGCAGACCTCTTAAGAAAAATACGCAATAATTTGCAATAAATAAAAAATTCAATTCCAATTAATTAATTAACTCACTGTTAACATTAGTTACAATAAGAGTTTAGAAAATCACTAACTCTTAAAAGTACCAGACGATCTTTGGTTGTAACGTCGACAGGACAATATGATATGCCCACGCTTGTTTCAGAAAATTTCTTTCGCATGGGTTGTTTGGTTATGCTAAATACCTGTTGACCGAATCATGCATATTCGAGAGTGTATTAATGACTTGCAAATTTCCCTCCTAAAGTTCATGCAATGCTCTTGCACAGTAGCAAGTATGGAAACAAGCGTTCATTTTTTCTTTGTTCGCTTTTGAGTTGAGGAAGACGGGCATGTGTGCTAGGCTGGAAACACTTGCAAGACAGCTGGCGGTCTCCGTGCTGAATGTTAATTAGTTCCAACACTGGATATCAACACGTAGGTAAATATGGCGAATGTTTCATGTGCTCTCCTGTAAGTGTTCCTCATCTCACAGACATTATTTCGAAAAGTGCCACGTCTCCTACAGATGCAGCTTGCTACAGGTTGTTTTTACTTTTACTTTCTGACACAATACGCCCAATATTCGCAAAGATTTTATTGCATTGGACACAGCTATGCGATAAGTACTACTGCTGGCAACACAGCTTTGCCTAAACTCTTTATCGAGGAAAGCAGCAACCCGGTGTCTAATTCCAGTAACCTTCCTCTTGTTACACTCTGGCTCTGCGTTCGAATTCACCAGCCAAAGTACCTTTAGCTTGCAACTTCCCTTTAACAGTACAAGGAAGTCATGGTATCAATGTATCGTTGCTCAAAATAAAACCAAGGAGATTAATTCATCCACGGAGAACATCTTCAGCCCAGGGTGTTAACCATGTCCCTTTCACGTTCTATACGGCATTAAACTGTTTATTCCACCTTCACAACAGTCAGGAACGATTCTTAACATTTTATTAGAACTGCCATTTGTAAAATAACCATTGTAATGTAAGAAAAATAAGTGGTATCGAGTAATTGTTGTAAGAAGATCGAAATCCAAAACGGCACACTTATTCACGAAAGAGTCCAGAGAACAGAGTAGTCACAATAAGTTGATCCCGTAAGGAAAACCTCGCAGTGTTGTCATGTATTGCCAACTTATGTATAGTAATGCAGTTCAGTGTAGTATAAGTTACAATACCAAAATAACTCACTGGACTTAAACATGGTTTTTCTCTCTGATAAAAATACTTTTCCTAAACTATATCTAAGTAGAATTAATAATTCAAAACTATAACACGACGGGTGTAAAAAAAAATATATAAATTAACGAATAATTACTTTACATTAATTAAAAATGTCACACTAACTCTCACCTCACCACCTTCCTCGGCAAACCCAAACATAAGAAAAAAGAGGAAAAATCGCAAACAATAAAAACTATTATTCTAAAAATCAAGAAACATATAACGTTATCTCGCACTCACACCACAGCCCTAACCTGCCCCTCCCCAATCACTGCAACCCTCCCAATAATAAAAAATCAAATAAAATCAAAAAAATAAGTTAAAAAAAACGAAGAACACACAACTTGAGTATAAAAGAATAGCCCAACTTTGAAGGTCTATAATATCAAAACCAAACAACCTCCAACCTAGATTGACGAATCAAATGAACCGTGGAACCGTGAAGATTGTTAACCATACATTCTAAATGTTCAATATGACCACCATGAGCGACCCAAACGACATCTACGCGATAATAAAATTCGCTCCTCCTTCTTTTCAGCATGTCCGGTGCCTTAGTGTGAGTACTGCCATAATTCCAAACGTTTAAAGAAAGCTATTTCACTCTGCAGCATCAAAGTGCTTCGTCACCTATACTTGGTGCCGTTGTAGGAAACAATAAAATGAGATATAACGTCGCGTGCGTTTGACCCCCTTAAAAAAATAATACGGAGTAGCCAGCGTCGAGCAACTGGGCGAGCAGTACGATGGCGCCTTGGGCAAATCAAGCTATTGTAGATCCACCTTACATGGCGCTATGAAAGCAGCATCGAAAAGGCGCAGACATTGTATTGCTTCTTTCCTTCAATAACGTTATTTATATTCAGATTTCCAGTGAGTTAAGTAGCGCCCAACCTGGATATGTCTGCAGAACCAGTGGACAAAGCCAGCATGCTTCTCTGTCATTAAGAAAAGGGCGTATAGAAACAGCGAGGTGTCGCAAATGGCTGACGAAGGGCCCCGAGACGGCGCGCGGTAAAAAGTGGGTGACACATTGCCAAGCGAGGCAGATAAGAATCATTCAGTCTTTCACTCTTGTCGNACGGCGCGCGGTAAAAAGTGGGTGACACATTGCCAAGCGAGGCAGATAAGAATCATTCAGTCTTTCACTCTTGTCCTTTGATGTGCGCACGCCTGGTGACAAGGCCCTTGAAATTAACCGCAGATGAATAGTTCCCTCATTACCTACCCCCTGGAAATAGCTCCGAGGGACGAAGCCATCCCGCTACTTCCAACCCCCTCGTGCGGTATTTTTACCCGCCCCCAGACAGGGGGTGGCTTGGCCCACACCTCCAGGCACGATTACANCCAACCCCCTCGTGCGGTATTTTTACCCGCCCCCAGACAGGGGGTGGCTTGGCCCACACCTCCAGGCACGATTACAACGGGGTGTTTGCAACCTGCCTGACGTCTGCGTCGGCTTGCCTCTGCGATAAGGGCGACCGTCACACGTATATCACGTACTACACGGCCTTTATGACCGCCACCAACGATACGCGTGCAGCGTTGAAGAGAAAATTCCTATGCCGCAGCGCTTTATGGAGTGACAGACATAATGACAACGGTTTGCGCGATGTATAAAAGTGTTGTTTAGTTCATTTATGAGCATAGCTGATTTTAAAATCCCTCGTAAATGCACCCTGCTTAGCTTTTAGATGGCAATTAGAAGGTAGGTGAACGTTACAAAAAATGTTAAAATCATCACTAACACATGGCGTGCACCTATGTCATCATCAGTCTGCTATTAATGTGAGGTTTTGATAAAAAAAATGTTACGCTGTGTAGTATTTACATGGCGAGTACTCGCAGAAATATGCGTGATGACAAGGACGGAGGAGTTAGTTATGGAGCATTACAGACGGAGATACACCAGCAAAGGAAAGCCTCAACGACATTTCTTTCTTTCTCTCTCTTTCCCTCTCGTACATACACACGCGCACATAGGCACAGGGTGGGNAAGCCTCAACGACATTTCTTTCTTTCTCTCTCTTTCCCTCTCGTACATACACACGCGCACATAGGCACAGGGTGGGCCCCCTTTCTGACACAGAAGTTTGGCCACTGAGTAAAGATATACCTCGAGTGTACTTCCCCACGGTAAAGTTTCNGGCCCCCTTTCTGACACAGAAGTTTGGCCACTGAGTAAAGATATACCTCGAGTGTACTTCCCCACGGTAAAGTTTCTGACAATTCCAGCAGTAAAAATCTGTAGTTCTTGGGTTGAACACCACGTAGCGCTAGTCCATTTTCGTGGCGGCTGCGTGGGGAAGTCGGCAGCGTTGCCACTGTGACATCGACCCTCTCTCTCTCTCACTCACCCAGACAATATAGCGGAATCCCGAGTATTTACCTCAAGCCGTATATGTCCGTTTACGAAAAGATCACGGGTTCTGTAAAACGTTTGTATGTACAAAATGAAACTTAATGTACGCATAAGTAACGGGAAACGTTGCAAATTACTAACACGGTCATAATATAACAATTAATACGTCTTTATACAATACGCTATAAATGTGGAGTTAGTTACAGTACATATATTATCACACGAACGTTCTCTGTAAGTTGTGAACTGTGTGAGTAGCTCAGTGTGTTTGTGCGTATGTCTGCACCAGATAATGTTAGGCCTCAGAGTTGAAATCTTCGTCGTGTAACGAAATTTTGTAAGTGAGGCACAGAGAACATCGATACTTTTAGGAAAAGTAAGATGCCACAAAGTTCACACAAGGATGTCCTACAGTCAAGAATAATTCAAATTGTTACATATTGTTTGTAAATTGTTATCATTATCCATTTGCAGGCTAAGAGACGACAAACATTCTAGAATACATGAAATCATTTTGAAACAGCAAAGATATTTAAAAATAAAATTTGTTCTTCTTGATTATTTGATTTGACTGCGTTTAAACACACCTTCGCGCTTTAATTTAGCGTAAGCTGTGACGTCTGAAGTAAATTAGGGTTTAAAATAGAAAATTTAAACATTGAATTATGCGTTAGCACGTGTGCAGAAAAAACGAAAGTTTGTTAGCTCATGCATTGGTTTCCAACGGAACTCAGCAAGTCGCATGCGTTGTTGGAATTTCCTTATGAGTTGAAAGAAATAGTTATATTTTATATCTTAAGTGAAACTTGTAAGGCGACGACCACTCAGAACACAGCAGATGGTGTTGTTGGCGGCAAACAGTTATGTACAGTAATGTAAGTATAAACAATATTAAAACATTGTGTGTTTGCAAATGTTAACGATAATATTTCTTCACAAAAATAAGCTTCTCTGATAGAAAATGTTGGCTTTGAATAATAATGATATGCTTAAATATGGTTGTGATATACCAAGTAAGGTTAAGAACAAAGGTAAAACTAACAGGCTTGACAACTGTTTCCATTGGCTAGAATTAAGAATTTAAAAAAAAAATTGAAAACTGCAAATACAGAAGACGTGTTTCCGTGTTACAGACAAGTGCTTACTGCATAATTCTTAATTCAAAATAATTTTTATTGTAAACTTAGCTTAGCTATTAGCGATTGCCACCGAGTCATTGCATTCAACAGATGTTTGGTGTAGATATAGTTATATTACGTAGTGCAGTCTGAAGTAGAATATTGTGACTCTCTTTGTGGTGTCTAGTTTACATGCGTTCGTTAGTGCTAACGTTACTGATAAAACTTCAGCGTCAACTTTTTTTGTTGTCTTATGAGTTCAAGGTTTCAGTGTATAATATTAAATGGTGTGCCGTGCGACACTCATGTAACTGTAAACACACATAGATGCGATATTTTCAGACAATAACCACTGATGTACATTATTATGGTAAACGTGGATCTTACTGAGATGACAATTGTATTGTCACTTTAAAACAAACATCTGCTAGAGTTGAGCCTTATACGTGATCATCAATATCCTTCTCCGCAGTATGTATAAGGTTTTATGCTTAATGAGATGCACACTCATACAGCGTTCGCATTTGTCTAAGTACGTAAATATTTTACTTGTCTCGGGAAATGACATAAGCACGTACACGAGGAAAATAATGTGTGTACGTCTCGCGCCCCTACAGCTCATAAGTTACTATTTTGAAAAGCGATTTATATGTAGTTTGTAATTGTTATTCCTAATATTTATTTTTCTAAAGGGTGGTATGGAGGCATTATATTTCGAAAAAAGCCACTGAGAAAAGTTCTTAAAAATGTATACTCTTTAAAATTTAATAATCTAGAAGGGCATAACCAGTTTTCTTCGTGATTTGTTATATACCGGGCGTGGCAATGAATTTACAGTTAATATGCACGGCAGTGAGAACATTGGCAATTTTTTACAAGACAAGGCATGGATGAGTGTAGAAGTTATATCAAAATTATAAAATAATTTTTATTTATCTCATTTTTAAATTTTAAATAAAATGTATGTGTTTTTTTTACCGGTTTTAATAATACATAATAGATAACTGCGTTGCCACGTCATTCATTTCTTGGCAAAATGTATATGATTGATTAATAGGAACAATTTCACTATCATGCGCTTTTCTACTACAGCTCCTAATGGGTTGATCATTTTAAATCTATTCACCTACGTTCCAGCACAGATACAGTATTTGTTTTCCGTAAAATTGCTTGTTCAGAATCTTATCAGATAACTAGTTACTGTAACAGATGCAAACAAGTATGCCTGCCGGATTATGCTTATATATATAAGTGCAATCCTAGGTTCGGACACCGCCTTAATGATACTTGAATTGACAAATATAACGTACCGATTACTTGTACGAACATTAACCTTTGTAGTAGATCACAACCCCTAACTGTAAATACTGAGTAAGATTGTATACCATCGTGCGTCCAACATATATTTCTTTACTAGTGAACAATCATTTCCTGTCAATTTCCTTTCCCATAAGAACGGAATGAAAGCGCTTCTATGATGCATGACATAATTAATGATTAATATCAAATTTGTAATTGTAAGTGTTAACATTACTTGTAATTTATCATGAACACTTACACTATAGTAAAATAATAAAGTAGAATTAAAAGCAATGACATTTATATATTTATCATGATTCATTTTCGCAGAGGTAAATAAAACCAAACAGTTGTATATCACTGCACATTTGAGCAAATACAGAATTATACGACAGCAAGTAAATTATGAGCTGGGTATTCACAGCTGCAACAAAAGCTGATAACTCCGGTGTGACAGGTTCGCTTTAGCAGACCGTGAACGAACACGTGGGTGAGCCGAGGCAAGGGTGAATACCTACTTTTGCTGGCTTCAGCAATGGTAACACCACACGGGGTATTTTGACTGCTGCGTCGTCTGCTGCCTGTTAACTCCCAGTCGATAACACTAGAGCTACTCTGAATCATTCCAAGAACTAACATAAAAAACTGGTCAGACTTGCCCTTATCCCATGGCCGCTCTAGTGCGTATCTTTGCTCAATGGCTTGGCCGCTTACGCGATAACGGCCGTAGCTGAAGGCTTCGTCGCACGTGGGAATCGCCTCGGACGATGCCGCTGGTTTTCTCGGGGATCTCCGGTTTCCCCCCGCCCTTGCATTCTGGCACCACTCCATGCTCACCTCACTTCATTCTCATTAACTGTCAAGACCTCGATGTTAAGAGCCACCCAACTCTCTCCACTTCCCACTCCACTGAAGGATTCGCGATTGTTTTGCCCTATTTTATAGAGAGTAGTTTTTCATAAATCACGAGTGATTTTGCAAGCTGAGATTTACTTCTGATGCAATTTGCATTGTTTTGCTGCTAATCAGCGCCCTTATGCTTAAAGATAAACTTTGTCCACTGGTTTCAGCACAAGGTGAATGCTTATTTAATAACTTAGTATGTATAACAATACGACATATTTTTTGCATTTTCGCGGATAGTTGCCAAGCAACACTTCGTGAATCTACAGGTTGATCGTGAACTATAACAGTCAAACACTCTTAGGTGTTTCCTTATGAAATATGAGATAGAAAAATTATACGACTCTATGTGTTACAATTATTCGTAAATGTTTTTAATTAGAAATAATAAACTTACTTAAAATGAAAGAACAGTCCCGTGAATAATGTTGTTTTGAATTGAGATCTGAAATCTGCGAATGTTTGTTGGTTAATTTCTACCCCATTGATTGGAAAAAACGGGTCCTCGTGTTATTATCCAACAAATGTGTCTAACCCTTGGGTGTTTTACGCTTTTAATGACGCCATGATCATATGCCTTACATAAATGTACAAAAACGTTGCCTTCGTCAAGGTGCAGTTGGTTGCCTGGCAAGTAGCCTTACAAACGCTGGGCCAGAAGCATGCTTCCCTCTGGATCGTCTTCAAATGTCGATTTGGTTTTTAACCTACTTTCAAGTAGTCAGTGTGTAACTCAATATTGTTAATGTTATAGTATTTTTGTATATTCAGCATTATCATTTAGTGTAGTGTGTACGTTAGCATAATGATAAAATAGAATCCTTCATAAATGAAGACTTATTAACTGAAATATCTAAACGTTATGTATATAATAAATAAACTAAAAACGCTAAAAATGAGCCATGATTTATAAAAGTATACTTTGCATAAAAGTAGAAAATAAAGCACCCAGCACTTGAAAATGTACACATTACAAACACCTGAATTATTTGTATCGCTTTGGTTTGTGTGTGTGGTTATATAAAAGCACACCTATGTTTCTAAAGTAACCACAATTTCTTGTATATAAAATAAAATATTAGATAAACAAACAATGACGATTTACTCACATATTGTGCACAACTACTAGCAACACGCAATACATTAATACAGTAAACATCAAAAGTATTTCGCAAATAAGAAATACTATTCTGTTAATGTTTCTCATCGAAGTCTTAAAATATTTATGCTTTTGTGTTATTCCGTCAACTGAGTTACAAACAATGTTAGCGCCTTATTGTTACAGCGTGTTAAGTAACCTAATCTACAAACACTAATAAGTATCAATCATTTAAAAAATAAAATAATATTTTTTTTCTGGCTTTGTGAAACTAGCGAGTAACGAAAGGACTAGGAAAAATATATATGTTTCATAATAGACCCCTTAAGTTGGTACCCCGTCGAAAAACCCACGCAGACTTGTCATACTTTGCCGACTTATGTACAGTAATGCATTTCATTGTAGTTGAGTTAGGATACCAACATAACTGCCTGGACTTAAGCATGGATTTATTCCTGCAAATATACCTTTTTCTAAACGAAAGCCAAAGCACACTTAAAAGTATGAAAATGGGAACATATCAATCACCAATTTACGACCATACGTTGCTTAATAAATTCTTGCCCAAATATTAACTTTGAAGACACTCTTCAAGATGCCAACACAAACCTGCCCAATCCTGGTCACATATTTATGATGATGAACAAATATCTTGACAACCACAACTTCGGTATATCTCATCGTTCGGAACAGATCACACGTGTCCACCATGATCAAGCTCAGATCATGGTCACTATGGTCATAATTTGTTACTATTATGAAAAGTACAATTTTCACCTGATCAACAGAAAACANCTCAGATCATGGTCACTATGGTCATAATTTGTTACTATTATTAAAAGTACAATTTTCACCTGATCAACAGAAAACAATTAATCATTTAGGCAATTTTTAATCTATTTTCCAAACGAAGGCTGTGCTTATCACCTAACCTGTCAGCCTGCGTGTCTGTGTGTTCATGCATGTGACTATGTGTGCGTGTTTCACTCACATGTTTGCGAAATTAATTTTTTTGTAAGTCGTTTCGATTTAAATTTGTGTCGTAAAACAAATTGTACTCGCTGATTTCATAAAAGGAATCAGTTTTTCCATCATGTGACTTTTACCTCGAACCTTGATTGAAATTTTAACTATCCGGTATTAATGATATTCAGCACTATAACATCGGCCATTTTGTACACATGGGTGTAATAACTAAGATACTCTATTTATGACATTAGGCAAGCGAAAATTAAGATAGGAAGGTTTTCCGTAATATGTTTCTTAATATACACTGAAGAGAAAAAAAAAATTGGTTGTCTGTAAAGTCGGTTTACTGACGATAGTTGAACGTGACAACGTCTTAAGAAAATACTGATGGAATGGTAGCATTTTTCAAAAGAAAATTTTAATTTCATTTGTTTAATAGATTTGTATGTATATAGAGAAGGAGGTAATTGGAAATCACAATGAAATTGATCAAGTGAGATTTATTTGTACGCATAAATACAATTATGTCAATTTT
>NQII01011412.1:0-17728 GCA_002778355.1 Clitarchus hookeri
AACTTGTGGGATTTTAGACTATTTGACATTTAGACCTTTTGGTGCCCAAGAGAGAAAACTCAATGTGAAGAAATTTCAATGTATGGTAAAGATGAGGGCTGATGACAGTTCAGTTGTCTAAATATCTGTGTTGGTGACCTGCCTCTGATGGAAGTAAGGCTGACCCAGGGTAAGAGTGCTACCACTGAATTCATTGTTCAGTCGACCAACTTTTACCATTATTAAAATTTTAGTTTTATCAATTTTAGCTGTTTTTCATGTTTAGTGTTGAACAAATAAGTTATATTAGTTTAATTTCAATTGGGGATATTATTTTATTTCATTTTGATTTTATTGAATTTGAGAGAGAGAATTATATCAGTGAATTCCATTAATTTTAACTTATTGGGGGCCTTCTTACATTCACGTTTTTCTGGCCTCACAGGCTCACGAAATACGTTTNTATTATTTTATTTCATTTTGATTTTATTGAATTTGAGAGAGAGAATTATATCAGTGAATTCCATTAATTTTAACTTATTGGGGGCCTTCTTACATTCACGTTTTTCTGGCCTCACAGGCTCACGAAATACGTTTCAGGCAAGTTGTAAATGCATTTCCGGGCTGTTTCACTGCATACGCAGTTTCTTACATGATGTGTATTTTAACATGGCGTTTATTTTTCGAGTTTACCGTCTCATCTGGCTGCATGCTTTTTTTATTTTTTTGCAGTGTCCTTTAAGCTTTTAGTTTTTCACTTCACGTCATCTTTTTTTCACACTGTTTCCAGGTGTAAAAGGCATCTANAGTGTCCTTTAAGCTTTTAGTTTTTCACTTCACGTCATCTTTTTTTCACACTGTTTCCAGGTGTAAAAGGCATCTAAATCTGACATTTAGGTAAATTTATGCCATCTAGTGGCAACCACTGAAGCTTAACTGCTGCCTTTCCGAGCGCTCATTGGATATCATCAACCGCACATTATTCATCCCACTGGCTAATTGTAAACATCTGACTTCATGACGCACAACTCTAGACTGCACTTGTGATCTAGATGCAGTTTCATGGATTTCATTTTTACTTCTCATCGTGTAGTTTAGGTGTGCAGCAATGTTGTTTAGTGCCCGTATGCTACATTAGTGTAGTTTTCAACCTATCTTATTGAGGTTGCAGCATCACCCAATGCACTTTCGGAGCTTTGCAGTCTCATTTGCAGTATCACAGTTACCTGAGTACGAGTTTCTGGTACTTCTGCACCAACCAGTATTATGGGAAGACGCAGCTTCGCAGTCTAACCTGGTTGCTGTGATTGGGTACTCGTGACTCCCGTAATGTTCACAGAAAACAGCTATGACAACTTCATGCCTTCTTCTCTCAGCCGGCCATTTCCACTTCATTTTCATTTTGATTGAACCCGCAGTTTGTGGACTTCACAAAGTTTGTGAATTTTCAACCATTTGTGAACTTAAAAATTTTAGAAAATTAACTATCAAATTTTAAAATGAAAAGTCATTCATGAACAAAGTTATACCTGGCTTACAAAATATTTTTCGTTTACTAAAGGATTAATTTTCTAGCATTTAAATATGCATGTAAAATAAATCTTTTTTGTAAGGTGCCCCATTTCCACTGCTATTATACAAGTTTTCATCATCTCATTTATATTCACTTTCTTATGCCAGCAAACCATATGGGTAATGTTTACTTTCTTATTTAAAATATACCAAACTTTTAATTTCCTTACTACTCATGCAATTATTTACTTTACTCCCCTTTGCTTCATGCATGACTATTATTCACACTGTTCTCAATATTCATTAATTACTGTTGACCTTTTCTATTCAGCACAGTGGTAGCAGTAATTATGGTAGCAGTTTATTAAACTAAGTAGGCTACAACTGGTAATGAATAAAAGGTTGTTCCATATGCCTAGCAGGGCCTACATTTACAACTCAGTACTCAGCCGCTTTAATAAAGCTGGGGATCAGCAGAATTATGGTTCCTCCCTATCTGCGGGTTCAGGATAGTTATTTCCATCTGTCACATTAGGTTGGTTGTGAATTGACTGATTAGGCAATCCGACTGTAATTGTTTTAATACTTAAGACTGGTGAGGTTTTAATGAACATTGAAAATGTTTGGAACACACCATGCCTCACATGGGTATAGGGTTCAGCCCAGTTGGACTAGTCTTTACTTCAGAGACAGTACTAGTCCTCTCGGTATATTTTAGCACAGCCATAATGGAGAAAAGGGAGTTCCAGGCTTGGAGGTAGGAAGGTTTGCCTCTGTTAGCCCAATAGTCACTCACCAATTGTGGTCACGCAGTTTGTTCTTGACGAACTCCCTGGTGCCATAGAACATATAGAGTACAATGGGCGATCAGTTTGGTTCTACTCGAGGTTCTCTCCAGTGACAGATCAATGGTGTCAGATTCACAGTGACAATGGTTCAGTTTGTTTGCAAGAGGAGCAGAGGAGGTATAGTCTTCCCTGATAATGTACAGGCATAATTTTGCATTAATGCTGCAATTGTGTCCTGGAGAGACACTAGGTGTGTGGATAGTGCCCCGGCAAGACCACACACATAGTGCTGAGTACCAGAATCTCAGTACTTGTGGAAGTGATTGTCGGTGCATTTTTGTATTTGGTTGGGGCTCCATTTCTGGTCAACCCAGGTGAGAACTGGGCACACCTGCGATGAAAGGGCGTAAATACTTCCCCACACCGATTGGGCGGTCAAGGCGAGGTACGGCCTATGTGGCTAAAGGCATCATGTTGAAGACAATAAACATGCCATGTATTTGTATTGGATTGGATTTTAGTATAGGATCATGAGCTTTTATAAACTTAGTAGTAAGACACAAATGTAATAGCAGTAAATTGTTTGTAGATTGTCGAAGTTGAGGGATGTATTGTTAGTGGTTGTGTACCTGGAAAGAAATGCTGCCGTCGCCATCCTTGTCGACGATGTTGAACATCTTCTTGACGAAGAGGGCATCAGGCTTCATGCCGAGCGCACTGGCGAACTCCTTCTTGGAGAGGGAGGTTCGCATCACAGTGACCACCTCACCATCGTTGCTGTTGCGTCGCTTCTCGCCCGGCCGCAGTCCGAACGTCAGAGCATACGCCTCACGGAAGAAGTGCTCGAGCTTCTTCTGGCGTCGCTCGCGTGTCTCCGCGTTGGCGATGATAGACTCGCGCGGCGACTGCACGCACACCAGGCTCTTCTTGTGCGACATCAGGAAGCCCTCCAGCTTTGACACGAACTTGCGGCGAGACGCCAGGCTGTCGAACTCCAGCACCAGGTCGTGGTCTTTGGGCACCTTGAGCAGCACGAGCGGCCGCTTTCTGCTGCCGCTATCTCCCGCCTAGCAACACCACCAGTACAATGTATCCTGCTTCACACATACCTCCATCATGCACACGCATTACACGGTTATGCAGAATTAAGTAAACTGAGAATTTATTCAAATAAGGATTTTATGGTACTTTGGCTGGAATTAAGAAAACCTGAAATTGACTGAACTCTGGATTTTAGGGTACACCATTTTTAACTCGAAAAGTGCACCTGAATCAAGTCAACCAGGGTTGACTCAATGCCAAATATCAACAACCTCTTTTTGGAAACAAAAATACAATCGGAATTGAGCCAAACCGAAAACGATTCATTTCAGGATTTTATGGCACCTATGCTGGAATTAAGTCAACCTGAAACTGACTCACCTTCATAGTTTAAGGTATCTTATTTTCAACACGAAAATCGAAACGTAATCAGGCCTTAGTCCATCCGGAGTAGTCTTGTTTCCAGAGTTTTAACAACATATTTTCAGGCACAAAATGCAACAGTAACTGAGTCATCCCAAAATTGATTGATCTTCAGATTAATGGTACCCAGGCTGAAATTAAGTGAACTGGGAATCGACTCAACTTCGGATTTTATGGTACCTCTTTTTCAATTCGAAAATCGTGCCAGGATTAAACCAACAGGAGGTGACTCATTTTAAAAATTTTCAACAGCCTCTTTAAGGCACAAAACACAACCGGAAGTGAATCATCCCTTAACTAGCTGAACACCGGAGTTTAATTTGCCTGGTTTTAACGCGAAAATCGTACTGGAAGTAAGTCAGCTAGATTTCAGTAAATTTAAAGGCAACTTGATTCCAGTCTAGGTACCACAAAATTCGGTTTTGGTTTAGTTCAGGGTCGACTTAATTCTTTCGCTCTTCCATTCATAAACCTACAGATTACCAGTTTTCTCTGTTTACACTTTTCTTTATTTTGAACCGTTCTCCCATGTTGCCTTAAGTTGTATTAAAAATGTTGTACTGGTCTAATCAGCACGACAAATAACAGTGCATACAACATTATTTTATATCTACCATATAATATAATGATAAATTTGATGATGCTTTCGAAATTAAATACCATATCTTTAAAAGAACACTAAGAAAAGACTACAAAAATCAAAACAATCATCAGCCTTGGATATCGCCCCTTTAAAATTGAGTATGTAATCAGAAGTCTACATTCTTATTGTTCATTAGCAGCATACTTAACGAGTGATTCGGTACAGAAAATGTAAAAACAGTTGCTGGAAATGCATCCACCAACAGTCACGCATGCTTGGCGACCTCTACATATGGCGTGATTGGCTGACAATGGTGGCGTGCGTGAAAAACCCGGCGTATTTGAATCCGTTCGCCAATTACGCCACCGACGCTACCAAGCTTTCATTACTGTCGGTGGTAGCAATTTTAATAAATTATTATAAACAATGCTGTAAAAAGGCATTTAGCGGCCATGTTGTAAATAAACAATGTGTTGCATTTCATGTGCTATTATTGTGTTTGTGCCTCAATGCGTCATTCCCGCCTATATATTCCTATACAATAATTGTAGGTTTTAGTGAGCTCTACCGCCCCTCAATGTTTGTCCCATGATTTAAGAATCAACCTGTATAAGGCGTGACTGGCAGACATGTAAACTAGGCACAAGAGAAAGACGCGTGGCGGGCACCTGCGACTCCTCGACGACGAACGTGTCCTCCTCCTTGAAGCTGACGGTGCGCAGCTTGTCGCCCTTGCGGTCTACAGTGTGCAAGGCGGCGTCCGGCCCGAACTTGACCTTGACGTCACGCCTGTGGTTGATGTGCAGCCACTCGCGCACCGCCATCTTGTCCACAGTCTTGGCGCCGGCGTTGTTCTTCAGCTCCTCCTGGCGCATCTTCAGCCGGCGTCGGCGTCTGTTCTGCAGCTTCACGACGCCGTAGCCCGCGCATGCGCACACGATCGGCACGAAGCCCAGGAACATGCACGCGTAGATGTACACCAACTCGCTGCCCTGCACACAACACAACACAAGAAATATAAAAAAATGATATTTCATTATTTAGAAAATAAATTGGAATGTAAACTAATATAAACTAAATACTAAAATAAAAAAGAAAATATAAGGTAAATGAGTATAAAAGCTTTACAAGAATCAATGGATAAATAATTTCTAGAATAAATAAAAATTAAACACCAATATTTATAAATAAATGGTCTAATATTTAATACCAACTCTAATTTACTTTGACAAATTTTTTAAGCAATAAACTTCAATGCGTGTTGTACTTGAGTTAGGAGCACAATGTTTTTCCATTATTACCGACCGAGNTTTAAGCAATAAACTTCAATGCGTGTTGTACTTGAGTTAGGAGCACAATGTTTTTCCATTATTACCGACCGAGGTAGCGCAGTGGTTAAAATGTGGACTAGCTTTCGGGAGGACAGGGGTTCGAACCCCTGTATTTTCTCTCTGAATTAAACTGGTAAAAATCTTGCTATGGACGACTGCTCCTCCATTCTGAGTGATGAGCTATCTCATTCTTGGCAAAAAATTCCCAGAACTTTAATAATAAATGTGAGTTTAACTGCGTTTCCAACAGCTGACTCAAGAAAATGAAAATTTTTCCACACGTCACGTCGGTTACTCTTCGTCAGTGATCTGCGTTGATTAACACTGGTACTAAGCTAATTTTAAAGCCCGAAAATATCGTGGTGGGCGGCCCATCAACTAACACCAGTATATTTTTCCAGGGGACAAAGTGTGTTTTGAGTTGAGAGAGAGCATAGCAGCTGGAATGGGTGACGACGTTTAGGTCGATGAAGAAGTTCAAGTGTCCCGAGAAAATCTTCCAGACATAGCAAAGTTCATCACGGGTGATACTGTTGGCAACGGCATCAATCACGTTTCCCACATGCGCGAAAATACTGGTGTGACACCCGCCGGGAATTGAACGTAGCTCGCCTTGAAGGGAGGCGTGCACTCTGGTAGCTGTGCAACTGCCGTCGAGAGGATGGTGAGAAGTATTGAGCGTGTACAGTCCTTTGTCGGTGCCAAATTATCATTATAGGAAGGGTGCCTGATCTCCACCGCCACGTTTCCTGGTTCTCTGGCATGGTGATTACCTCAGTGTTCACAGAACAGTTTGTAAATATTAATGCATCTTGAGTAGGGCTTGCATTTATTGCTGCCGTCATTTTAATGGAATAAAGAATTACTTTATCTCAGGTAATGAACTGAGGTGCGACGTTGAGAACTCTTACTTGCGTATGCATGGACTCGTTTTCTTCCTAGTGAGCAAGGAGCCCATGGCGTCATTAACAAACACGTGTATGTGCCTAAACGTAATCGACATGGTTCAAAAACCGATTTGATGCATATTTACAATCATTTATTCATGATCTGATCGTTACCTCTGTTATACCCGGCAGTAAGGTTTTCATATTAGATTATTATCGAATGTATTAAAAGTGATGTTTTTCCATCATGCTTAGAATTTGACGGCAGTAGTATTTCAACGATTATTCCCCGAGTCGATGCATATTAAGGTTCATTGAAGGGTATTTTTGCATTATATGCTCCCCGTCAATATACCTGCTAATAACAATCGAAGCGATGCCGCTCGCTGTGTGTTGTGAGAATATTCCGTAAATAAAACAGGTTATAGTGAGTCATATCTAAGTGACTTTTCCTAAGTTTCTTCAGCATATATGAGGTTGGTAAAATAATTTTAAATAAGATAAAAAATACATGTTTTTTTATGTCTGTGGAAAAAATGTGAACACCGACAGTTCACTTTGCTACTCAATAGACAAAATGATCGGGTACCGGCATCTCGCCTGGCAGTTGAATCGAGAAAATAACGCCACCTATGTGTGAAAAATATAATCCAATATTTTGGGCTCCGACACCACTACCTAGACATTAAAAACATAAACAAATATGGCGGCTGTATTGTGACTTAATAGGCAGCTCGCCTGGTGACGAAATCGGTCATTAATACACTAGCGCTACCTAGGGGGTGAAAATATAAACAAATGACAAACGAAAAAAACAACATGGTATGTTGAGCATATTTAAGAGAGAATGTCAGCTCCCCTGGTGGCTAAATCGAGAAGTTAACACTGCCTAGCAGCTAACTTGGTAATTAATACACTAGCGCCACCTAGGTGTTGATAATGTAAACATTTAAAATCCTATATGGCCACATCCAGCAATTTATAAACAAACGACAAACTAAATACCCACTGATATTTCTGCATACGGCGGAATGTGCAATGACGTGGGGTTGGAGGGGGCGGGGTAATTGTACATGAAAATATATAGGAAGGGGTGGTGTAAAAGCGCCTACTTGGTAGATTGAAGGTGAGTTATTGTAGGTGGTGGTAGAGCAGTTGGGCAATTAAATATATTGGAAGGGGGAGTGGTGGGGGTGGGGGACTGCCGACTAAACATGCAATATCAATTGGCCAGAGTCAGTCGTATGTTATGAGGTTGTTGAGGGGGGGGGCCTTAAGAACAGTAAGTTGTATTAATAATTTTTATAATAAAACCTTTTTAATGATTTTAATAATAAATTGTTAATAACTTCTAATAATACATTTTTTATATTTTTTTAGTTTGTTTTATGTTTTTTTTATTTCCAAAGTCAAATGGCATAGAGGTCAAGATAAAAGGTCACCGTGGTCAAGGTCAAATGTGAATGTCAAGGTCTCATGGATCCGAGATTGTCGCCGGCTGACCAGTATGGCCGAGTACGAACAGCTCCAATGCTCCGGTCCCAGGTCCCAATGTGTCGAAGTCCCCAAAATCCCTCTACTCACCTCTGTCAGAAATATACGATTTATTTTCCATATGAATGAGAGGCATATATTTTTTAGCACTCTACGATATTTTGCTAAAAATGTCTTTTTATAAATGGTAATTAAATTCAATTTTTAATAAAAAAATTAGACCTATTTTTTATGTTTTATAAAACACATTTTGTTATAACAAATTCATCAAGCAAGCCTATCAAAATGCATAAAAACGCTTGTCGTATGTTGAAAAAATTAGTAATTACACCAAAAAATATTTTAATAATTAATTCTAGGCAAATTCATTTCATTTATAATAATGGCGAATTTCATAACTGAAATGGACAGGTGTAAAATCTATTATTTCAAATACTTGTAAACACAATATAGCGCTTTTTACAACCAGAGAAATTACTGTGAGTGTCTTGTTTAACGGAAGGTGTTTTTGTAAAGTGTGTTTCTTAATCATCCATAATGGAAATATGCTTAAAATATTTATTAAATAGAAATTATTAATTATAAGTTTGCAAAACTTAAAATAAATTCATTCCAGCAAAATATTTCGCAGTGTTACAAAGAATATATATAAATTATAGTTTTCTATGCAGCATAAATTGTATTTTTCTGACTTTTGGTAAAGAGAGTGTGTGTGTTAATGTATGTGTAATGACCCACCGGGTTGGCGTATGAAGTGCTTTGCAGACGTTTGCTGGAAAATCCGTAATGAAATAATGGTTGGATAGTTTGTTGTGGTTTCTAAACGCGATAATAATTTATGAAATTTATCATGCTCAGATAAATATATTAAATTATCATTTCAACTCCGATAATAACTTTTTGGGCATGAAAATTGTTAGAATAGGTATTTTCGGAATCATATTGAGCTGCTCAATTATTTGTACAGAAACAATATAGTTGTCATGAGGCAGGTATGAAACATTTATTTCTATTGGCGAGCCGTGATGACGTAGGGTCGTCGCTTGGAGCCACGTTCAGGCGAGTCGCCAAGGGAGAGACTGTACGCCAGTTAAGCAACTTGCACCTAGATCTGGTGAAGAAAGTAGAGTAGAGAGCTTTGGACGGTCTCTTAGCAACGGAGTCTCGAGATCTGACGAGGTTGAAGCGAGGTGGAAATGAAGCACCACCGGAATTCAAGGTCAAGGGAAACGGATGATCTCTGAGAAAACCCGCCTGCAGACAGCACGTCCACAACGCTTCACACATGCGAGCATCCGAGTGACTCCACCGGGAGTCGAATCCGGTTCTCCTTCGTGAGGCGTGAGTATTTTGGCCACTACATCACCGCACGCCGCCTGTGTGTTACCGACAGGCCGATCACTTCAAGGAAGCGTGGTACATTAATAAAGTAAAAACAATGTTAAAATTGAACAGGCATCTGTAAGAAAATTTTTAAGAAATGGCAAGCCTAGGTGATATTTTTCTCTATCTTGGTGAGCAAATATTTGGTCAGTGTAATGCATTACTGTCGAGATGTGTTTCTTACATCGTAGATTTGCACGTTATATTGCAGCGTATGATATCGCGTTAAATAAATGTATCATGGCCACAAAATATTTGCTCACAAAGGAGACAGAAATTGCTATTAAAGTTCTCCCCTTCTCTAGTTTTCTAGATTAACTTTCATAAACATGTAAAATACAATAATGAGCACTGTTAACCGTCGCTGCAGCTACAGAGGTTAAATGGGGAAGCAAGGTTAAAGAAATTCTCTCTTAGAGCGTACGTTTTAAGGCTAAACGTTTGAAACGAAAAAATATTCTACGTGACATTTCTTTAGGAATACTCTCACGATAAGAAATATTACCAGTTTTAGTGTTCAATGCATTTTTTCTAAAATATGTAATTATAATTTTCATTTAACGAACTTTCTTAACGTGGCAGTGTTCTGTAAGAAAGCTGCGTTGAATTGTTTTCTGACTCAAACAGGTATCTTGGAATTGATGTACTGAGAAGGAATTTCTTCGTGTGCCTGCAGGTATGGCGCCACAGCCTCTAGCGGCATTCATGTCCGGCGGAGAGATGAGCTCACCTCGAAGTAGTCGTAGCCCTTGAGGTACTTGCAGTGCTCCAGGAGGGTGCTGTTGAGCTGCACGGGCTGCGGACAAGGGTCGTCGCTCCTCCAGAAGAACACGGACTCCTGGATGTCGTCCGGTCCTACGTCCGTGCAGTTGATGATGATGTCCCGCAGCTTGACCGCCCGGATCTCCTTCACCTCAGCCTCCGAGAAGATCCTGCGGCGACAACCACCTCACAACCCTCTGCACTCCTATGTCGAACCACATACTACCACTTCCGTTTCATATTACTATCCGTTGGAACTACTGTTTTAAGCGTGGTTCACAATAAAAAGCATAACAGTAACCAATGAACGTGGGTGGTGTGCAATGAAACTCGCCGCCATGTTTTCGAACCTATGTATTCACAACGGTGCATAAAGTGTTGTGTGCATGAGAGTTCCTGTCAAAGTGCATAAAGGAAACAGTTGTATTTCCTTTCTTATGCAGGCGCATGGGGCAACAGCCAATCACAGTAGATTATATAATTTCTGAATTTTTTTAATTTAAAATGTATTAAAGCTGAAGTGGAGAAATGTCTCAAGTTAAAATTTAGAGGAAATAACAGGTTACAATGTAATTTCTGTAATTTTTAAATTTTATCAATATCTTTACGACCACGGAAGAAAATGTTTTAAAGAAAAGCACAAATGCCAATTATTTAAATGGCTGCCAATTTCCCCCACTTAAATATATTTTATATGAGTATAGACAATAAAAATGTTATAACATTATTTACCAACACTGCCAACTGACTTCAGACTCGTCACAAGATTTCATTCGGTATAATTAATGTGAAAGTATTCAATTGCGAATCATTTCCTCTCGAGTTTTCTGGTCGTGTGAATGTTCCACTCTTTTGCCCTACGCCCTGTGATTTTTTTATTGTGAACCAAACCTCAGGCTGTTGACGGCAAAGGGAGCACTTTTGAAACAAAACTTTGCAATAACAATTACTGGTCACATAAATACTACATTACACAACGGCATGCAGGTTCCTAGCTAAGTTGGCTGACAATTAATGAAAATTGTTTTTAAACACTGGTTGTTATTTTGCTAGTGTAAAAATTGAAGACTGTACTTCGTGTTCAATACACACTAGAGTACAAAACTGCATATTAGTAATGCATCTCATTTTATTACAAATCCGTTTTTCACTTGGCTGGCGCCCGGATAAAGTGATCAGACCCGAGGCCATGTTACATTCACATAAAGCAAAATGGTACAACGTGGAAAATGAAGGTAGATTCTTTGCAGAGTCCACAAAAAAGCTCAATTAACAGTGAACATTGTGTAGGTCTCCCGTTACCAGAATTATGTTGCATTGCTCTGTCGATGTTTTGGAATACACCACCATTTTTCATTGTGGTTACAAGCAGATACTTTTCCATGCATTTCAGGGCTTCGCAACTGGTGGTGCACATATCACTAGAGTCACACGAACACCATTCTGGTAATAAGTGACCATGTAATAAAACTTCACTTGTTGTAATATAGAGTTGAAAATAACACTTCCTTCATGAAATTTTTTTTTTCTTCAAAAATTCTCCTTCACACTCCAACAATTGCCTTTTTCCCTCAGAACCCTCGAAATTCACTAAAATGTGCAAAAAAAAAGGTATCACACCACGCCTCCCGGTATTTAGGTGGCAGGCCTAATTAACATAATAATGCCAAGTGGTACTCTGTGGTCAAAAGGTTGGGAACCCCTTTAGAATATAATAGATTTGGCCTGACATAGGTGTGTACATGGGCATGGTTATAAATTAATAATAACATAAATAATTGAAAGTCATAAGTTGTTAGCAAATTCCAAGAAATGGCAATTCCAGACAGAAAGTTTTCCAACTTTGTAGATAAATATTTTAACAGGGGTTTGCATTCCTGTTGAGATATTCCTTGTGCTGATAAATCTGTACATTGCTTCGTGGCACAGTATATTATGCCAAAATAATGTCTCTGGTGAATTATTTGCTCACAAAATTTGGCAGAAAACATGATATACGGCTGTCATTTCATAGTTTTTGGCCTAATTTCTGTCTTGGTTTCTCTGTATATATGTAGGCGAGTGCATGTGTATGTGTGCACGTGCCTCCTTTATAGACTTTTTAACGCATTAACCAAATTTCACTTAACTAGATAAACATACTTTACTTAGAAAGGAAAACTGACTTTAATAGTTTAAGACCACGCCAGGTATTTATTTTGAAAAAGACAGCGATTTTAAAATGTATTGTTTTGTGTATTATCTCGGGAACAATTTAACCAGTTAAATCAACGTTGATAGTGCATTGCGTATGCGTGGAATTTAGAGATGAGTATTGTTGTTGGTCCGCCATCTTGATGGATATAATTTGATTATAGCAATTCATGGAAAATTAATGCCTTTACATTCTATTTGGAAAACTGCTCAACCGATATTCTCAAAATTTGTAGTGTTAGTAAAACTATCGTCGACCATGTAAACTTGTGCAATTTAAATAGCAAAGGCACTTATTTACAAATGGTGATAATGCAAAAACTTTAGATGTATTTGCTATATTTCCCAAACCGTTCAGCAAATACGCTGAAAGTGTTTATTACAAGCATCACTTTGGTCAATTTTAACAGGAATAAACTTTTTGTGCCATTTTGTAAGATAGTGCCACATTAATACATAAAGTTTTTATGACATATCTCTGGAATTAATAAAACGTTTGCTACCAAATACNTAAGATAGTGCCACATTAATACATAAAGTTTTTATGACATATCTCTGGAATTAATAAAACGTTTGCTACCAAATACGAAAAACGAGTAGAAGTAAGGTAAATCATATAAATGTACATGTTTTATGTAGACCAGGCACTTTTATTCAAAATAGTTAACCCACATATAAACATTTCATCTAACTATTCTAATTCTATAAAACGATGTTACCAATTTCAACTTATATTAGTGTGATCGTAGTAGGTATCTCTTGTAACCATCAGATGTGCTGACACAAAGCCTCTTTTATCCTCCATTTTGAAAGACAGTATCCCATAAATAACTTACATAATTATGTAATATCTCTGGAAACGATGAAGCGATTCCTACCAAATATGGCAGAAAAGTAATTTTAAGGCAAATGAGTATCTTTTCACTTGGATATTATTTTTACCAAATAACTAAGACGTTGCCGCGGGGCGAAGTTGTCTCTCTTTAAGATCGGTGTGTATGTGTTGCACGTTTTTGTGTAGGTGTGAGTTTTGATGTCTTCGATACCACTTCGTGAAATTCTGAATTTAGATATGAGCATTTCTGAGATTTGTTCATATCTACGATTTTTCGTTATGTGGCATTTAGGCTACCGGATCCACCAGGCTAGGTAGCTACGGCCAGGAGCACATTGCGGCTCACTAAGCTGGGTTTTCTTTGAAGTGGCTGACGCAGTGCGTGTGAGAGAGCCCACGACTCAGTCTGACGGAATCACTTGCTTACCCCCGTCACCGGGTAGAGTCGAAATGGACAAATCCTCCGGGAGAGGCACTGACGCAGTCGCACAAGACCAATTTTAACAATTCGCCATTAAAAAACGTTATTTTTTGTTGTGGAAGACGAAATATTGGTGGAAATGGTGTCGAAATATTCCTCTGTTTATTATGTGACAAGATCGGTACACAAAAACCATACAGCAGGACAGTCCCGGGGAGGAAATAACCATGTGTTAAATACATGGTACTTTCGAGCATTTCGTTCCCACATAAACTTTTGCAGTAACATTTCGGCGTTTTCTACCTACAGTAGGTATCATAATAAATAACACTAACTCACTGTCAAAAATGTCTACTGTCTGCCAAGACAGAACGTCTCTGATGCCTAAAAGAAACAAATAGCAATGTGTTTGCCGAGTAGTTACATCAAACACACTGCGTTGGCCACTTCATAGGAAATGTGCATCTAGCCAGACGTACTACATCAGCGGCTTAAGAGGAAATGCACATTCTGTCACGTACATCAGACGCACTGTGACAGCCGTGTGTGTCAGTCGCTTCAGAGGAAGTATACGTTTATTAGTGAAGGGAAGTGGAGGGCGCTTTACCCATTGTCGGTGTTCTCGAACCAGAAGCGGTCGGCATCCCTGATGCGGCTGAACTGCTCCTTGATGATTGCGGTGAAGAGCTCTCCTGGTCCACCGCGCGTCTCCAGCATCCCGCCGATGTAGGGGTCGATATTGTCCAGGCGGTTCGAGTACGCCGTCGCGAGTAGCCGCATCAGCTCTGGCTTGCGGCCAAACAGCACCGGGTTGATCTCCATCCAGTCCTCTATCCTCCGCAGCTTTAAGTGGCTTCTGCAAAACGCATATACAATTATTCCCGCCATCTTTCACTCTATATATTAGCTCATTGACGATACTGATCACTTACTTAATAATTTTACAACTTTTGTACGATGACCTCGGATATAACGACCCCTACCTTTCCCCTTTTGTAAAAAATAAAAATTTATATATTCACACATTCCTAGTACACGCCTTCCTAGATCTGTTTCCGGGTTCAAGAACCAGCTAGGCTGGCCCCTTGACATTTAACATTTTTGTCCAAACAAGTCAAATAAAAAAAATCAATCAGAACCACATGCACCACAATCAGCACCACATGCACTATAATGAGGGGTAATTTAGGGGTCATGTAGAGGTCGTTTAGGGGTTAGTTTAGAGGTAATTTAGGAGTCATTTAGGGGTCGTTTGCGGAGCAGGAGGGATCAGTCTTGTTAGGGGTTGGTCTAGCAGCAGTCAGTTGTGTGCTAAGTTCAACCATGAGTTCAGGCGGAGCAATGAACTTGTATGGTAGAAGCTGTTGAAGATGTAACTGCGTGGAAATGTGATCAAGGAACAAGATTAAATGTCTGGTTTAATGTATGCATAAAAATTCTTAAATATCACAATTAAAATATGTTAGTAAATTTTTGTATAGCGCAGTAGCTAGACAAGGTATGTAGATGCACAACTTGCTACTGTGGAAAAAACTTCGGTTTTTTCATTAAGAGGATGCAAGACAATGATTGTACGAAGTCTACTGTAGAGCTTGCCTCTGTGGATGTACATTCTCCCACTGCTGGAAAATTACATGTAAAACAGTGTCGGTACTGTGGAAAGTTCTTCAGCAAACGCTGCCATGCTCGGAGACACGAGAAAACCGCATGCACGAAGCGATGAAGCATTACGACAATCTGCACATGCAGTTTATGCATGGTGATACATCGAAGAAACATGCCAAGAACTGCAAGGATTCGTCTTTCGAGAGCCAGCAAGTGATGTCGTCAATAACTCCTGCTGCATCGATGGGTACTGTTTCCACAGATGCCTATGACGAGACATATAAGCTAATGACGGAATGAGAGGCCTACGAGGCGTGGTATAGTCGGTATGTGTGGAATGTACACTTGCAAGACGTTCGCGTGTAATCGACGAACTTCTAAAAACTGATGATGACCATGTTACTCCTGCAAAGAAAAGTAAAATTGATATTGAGGATGAAACAGGAGGTGGAGACGATCATGAAGACTATCACACGAGCTGACTTCATTCATTCTAAACCATAAGAGCATATTTGTTCTTAAACCATAAACAACTATGCTATTAATAATGCTGGTAGATGCTGATCAATACCATGATTATATCAAACTTTTGCAGAGTCGTTACTCATATAATAGGCTTGGATTGGTAACATATACAAAAATGAAAAAAAAGTGAGTAGCACACTTCAATTCCTACAACCCCGTAGAGATAATGGATAATTAGCATATTCCGATATCGTTTCATGAATGGACTTCATAAGAGGAGAAGAGAATTTATATTGAGAGACTGTTGCATGGTCCTGCTGTACTCAATGTACAATTTCAATACAACTTTAAAAAAAGTATAAAATATTTGTAATTAAATAGAAATAATTTTTAAATTGAATAATTATTACAGATTTTAATGTAACATGCCCTATGCCTACAAAAACAATATAGCTACAAGAAACAAATGCAGGGGACAACCTTAATGTCAGCAGGTATATAAGCAGCTGGATGCCAGTAAGGAAGCTGAGTTTGACAGTATCAATCGTGAATGACACTTCGTATCAGTTCGTATAAGCATCTGGAATATAGTATAAAGCAAAATATTCCTTGCCCATCAACGCCTAAGGATGGCACAGTGCTATCGACATCTTCAGATGAGACATCTGCAGCAGCAGCAACACCGCTGTCTTCTTCAGCAGCCATCGATGACTTCGTCAAGGCTACGTTGCCGTTACTGTGACAAGATATTTGCCTACAGCCAAAGTGCAAGGAGGCATGAAGAAACTACTTGCGCGAAGGGTCCTTTTTGTGCTATGCAATGATGCGGCAAGTGCAAACGTCTGTTAAAGCGTGGTTCACATCTGAAGAGGCATAAGAAGAACTCCTAGGGTAAAATTTCTACATCTAAGAAATGTGTTCTACTAGCAGTTGGTGATACCACATCGAATGGGTTCAACCTGAAGCAATCAGCAATCAAGGGTACTTCAAAGGATTATTTGATTGGAAATAACTTTGTAGGTACGAAATACATAATTACATACCTTTGATCACATTTAGCTAAGGACAATTAATCAATTAACCGAAGAAGTTGAAGAAGGTCCTATAAAATATANATTTAGCTAAGGACAATTAATCAATTAACCGAAGAAGTTGAAGAAGGTCCTATAAAATATAACGTTTGGCTGGAGTGTACCTACGAAAATCCTCAGCCTTTGGATGAAGCCATCAGTCACCGAGCGTTTAAGACTGCCAATCAAGCACTGTGCAATGATGATAGTATCACAAAGGCTGTAGATGCCTTGAAAGAAAAATTTTGCAGTGAAGCAGATGAGTAAATGGATAAGAGTTCCGGTTGGACACTTGCTAGCGTAGACTTCCTTTAACTGCGTATAAACAGATTGCATTCGTTATGTGAAAAGTGAGCATGCTGCTGGAAAGATGCTATATCAATGGTATGGAGACCGTTTTGATTCAGATTTTATATTATGTCTGTCTACTAGAGTAAGTGAAAATATGTATGANATCAATGGTATGGAGACCGTTTTGATTCAGATTTTATATTATGTCTGTCTACTAGAGTAAGTGAAAATATGTATGATATAAATAAAATGCTGTTTTATTTCTCGTTGGTGTTGCACCCTGCCTGCTTTCCTGTTATAGCGAAAATGATGGTGTTGGTTTTCAGATCTGCCACTACATGTTGGTAATGTAAGTGAGCATAATAATAAAAATATATGAAAAATATAATTTTAGTACTTGCTGTAATGGCCTATCTCTGAACGTACCCAATCAATGATATGGTAACAGAGGTATGTGTTGAAATGAAATGCATAAAAAGGAGAGTAGATTAATATTGTAATACGTGCTTAGCATGTTGGATGCAACAGACTTGGGACGAGGGGGGTGAAGGTCGAGCAAGGCCTGACCCACAAGAGCAGTTAGGGAAGAGGGGTTTGGACAGCGGAACAGGGGAATGGTGAAGGGGGCGGTTGACGCTTTTAATGATGGTTTGGAGTCTTGAGAA
>NQII01011413.1:0-29497 GCA_002778355.1 Clitarchus hookeri
CGAGATGTCATGCATTATTTTCCTAAGGCAGGAAAACAATGGTGAAGTGAAGCTCACCATTATTTATCAGAAAATTCATGCATGTCACGCATCTCTAATTAAACTGCCTTCTATTGAAAAGAGTTTTACATTAAGATTTTCACCCCATTTAACTAACCTTGAATTATAAGCAAACAAAGGAAACAATTTATTTACACCTGGAATGAAGGCAACGCGCAAAATGTTCTGCACAGATTTCATCCGCGGTATTCCATAGGGAAGTAAAGGTATTTATAATGTTGGACCCTTTGCTGACGGACACGAAGGACAGAATAAAAATTCACTTATGATTTGCCTGCTAATTTATTGGTTTCCCAAATTCGATACCACCTAAGAAAAAATTTAAAATATATTTTTCTTTCCAATATCGAGGACAGTCTCTCTATACCTCATTGTTAAGAGCCGCCCGAATCCCTCAACTCTCGAGACGATTAAAAAGGAACTTCAAGGTTGTAACTCTAAAAATGCCACATTTTTTGTAACTATGTAAATATAGTCTAAACGTTTTCGGTTCGAACTTTACGCGAATATCGTGAAAGCGACGAGCCCTGCGTTATTTTCAGCCACGGATTTGCTCTCCGTATAGTACTTCACGTTTAATACAGAAATATATAATTTAACAACATATATGCATAAAACAAATACGCCTACTGCGCAAGACTTGAGATTAAACATTAATGTCCTATATATGTAAGTTTACAGTATATATATGTNCCTATATATGTAAGTTTACAGTATATATATGTATATATTGAAAACATACTTTTTTCAAGCCTACGTATAAATAAAGCTCAGAACGATGAAAATATTCGTAGTGTAGGGAATGTTTGTGCTAGAGAGGCACGTATAAAGCTAACAATTTTGTTGTTGCGATATTTACCCACAGTGGTTATTAATGTTTGCACTTCCCGTAACGCATTGTTTTATTTACAGCGGGGGCGAAAAGGGGAAAATGAACAGAGGTAGCGTACGCGCGCACCCACACACAAACACGTACACAGAGGGAACACAGAACGCAGCTCTGTGCTGTTCCCAGAACTCTGTCAATATTTAGTTTACACACTCCCGCTTTAATATTCGTCCCTTCACCCCTTCCTTGCCCACTCGTTCGTCCCGGCGTGTGTTTTTTGCTAAATATCGTCCCCCGCCAACATTCTTAGCTTGCATTTGACTATGATGGATGCTGTTTCCCAACATTGCTACAGGAGGGAAATGATACGATCTCGTTACACATGCGGATTATGCATTTATAATTTTCATCTTTCACTGGATTAAATACAGCGATTTATAAAACTGTGGTTTATGTTGAGTAAACGAAAATACAGTATCCTAACTGCTGTATATAATACATAAAGATAACTACACTTTAGTTTTATTTATGTTTTACAATTTATAAACCATTGCTATCCACTTAGTTATTCCAACGACGAATTGAGAGAAAATTGCTCTCCAAAAATTATTTTTTGTAAATAATATACTTTGCTTTAATTGTGTTGAATATGTATTTGTAAAATAAGAACATTTTAGTGTCTGTGAATAATTCTACATCACATAAAAACTTTCTCAAATTGATTGTCAAAATGAGAATCGTACTGCTATGTTTTTTATATTTTGTGCTAGGAACTAGAGAGGATTTATGCTATTATGAGGGAAGAACTTAAGTTAATTATGAAGACGAAAAAGGTATTTATTAGAACTACTATGATGTACATGATATACAAGCTTTTGGCGAGGGAGGTCCTAATCAATTACATTACATGATAAACCTGAATGATAGGCCTACCGTCGCCGTAGGCTGAGTGTTGAGTCGGAGGGCGACGAGCGGTACGCCAAGCCGCATCTTTATGGCTTCGTCTCGTNGTTTCTGGTGGCGTAATTGTCCTGAATACCACGCCGCCGGGAGGGGAGCTCCACTGCCGCTTAGCTGATCTGTTTTATCAACAGTTATTGTTGCAATGTGTTTTGGGGTCTTCGCCTGGCCTGGATACCGACGCGTCGCTGCAGTTCGCTAGGTTTGTCCGCCTTTACTGAATTATAACGGTACGCACATAGTGATATTTTTTTGTACGGTCTGCAAAAGAAAACGTGTTTAAGTTTGTTTTGGGAAGGTTTTTCGCTGTTTGTAAACTCTGTGTTGTAGGACGAAAGTATATGCTTTCTATATTAATAAATAGTTTTTAGTTTGTTTTCTCCGCCCTTGAAACTATGACTTATTACTTTTTTCATGCTCTGGAAAGTTGTAAAAAAAAACAATTCACTACCTAAGAAATTAGTTTCTTTTAAAAGGTGCATTTATTACTAACCCGAATTCGTGTATTTGATCTTTACCGGAGAGAGTAGAGTGTTTTCCGGATGCAAATGTTTAACACAAATAATATATCAAGAGTTTCAGAAGTTTTCATCAAACACCAGTTCCGAAGAAGATTGGTCTCACGACAAAATAATTAAATATGAATTACCTTTAATATTTATGGCACTAAGAATCTCACATCATCATACACAGCAGCGATTATTGTTTAAGTGCCTGATAGTATTTATGTTGTTCTCGCATTCAGCGTTATGATAACGAGAGTTATATAGACAGAGGTCACAAAATTCATGGGATAGCAATATGCAAATATACGTATGGCAGTAGTATCGCGTACAAAATGTATAAATGGGCAGTACATTGGTTGGGCTTTCATTTGTAGTCAAGTGATTCTTGTAAAAAGTTTGTGACGTGATTATGGCCACACGACGGGAATTAACAGACTTTGAAAGCGGAATGGTAGTTGGAGCTAGACGCAAGGGACATTCCATTTCGGAAATGGTTAGGGAATTCAACATTCCGAGATCCACAGAGTCAAGAGTGCGCCGAGAATACCTAACTTCAGGCATAACCTCCCAGCATGGACAACGCAGTGGCCAACCACCTGCACTTAATGACCGAGACCAACGACGTGTGCGCAGAATGGTCAGTGTTAACAGACAAGCAACACTGCGTGAAATATCCGCAGGAATCAATGTGGGACGTACGACGGACGTGTCCGTTAGGACAGTGCGGGGAACTTTGGCTGTACTGGGCTATGCCAGCAGAAGACCGACTCGAGTGCCTTTACTAACAGCACGACATCGTCTGCAGCGCCTCACCTGGGCTCGTGACCATATCGGTTGGACCCTAGACGAATAGAAAACCATGGCTTGGTCAGATGAGTCCCGATTTCAGTTGGTAAGAGCTGATGGTAGGGTTCGAGTTTGGTGCATACCCCACGAATCCATGGACCCAAGTTGTCAAAAAGGAACTGTGCAAGCTGGTGGTGGCTCCATAATGGTGTGGGCCGTTTTTAACATGGAATTGACTGGATTCTCTGGTCCAAGTTTAAGCGATCATTAACTGGAAAGGGTTATGTTCAGCTTCTTGGAGACCACTTGCAGCCATTCATGGACTTCATGTACCAAAATAACGATGGAATTTTTATGGATGACAATGCGCCATGTCACCGGGCCACAGCTGATCGCGATTGGTTTGAAGAACATTCTGGACAATTCCAGCGAATGATTTGGCCACCACGATCGCCCGACATGAATCCCATCGAACATTTATGGGATATAATCGAGAAGTCAGTTCGTTCACAAACTCCTTCACCGGCAACACTTTCGCAATTATGGACGTCTATAGAGGCAGTATGGATCAATATTTCTGCCGGGGACTTCCAACGACTAGTTGAGTCCATGCCACGTCGAGTTGCTGCACTTCACCGGGCAAAAGGAGGTCCGACACGATATTAGGAGGTATCTAATGACTTTTGTCGCCTCAGTATATATGAAACACAGTATTCCGCGCCGGCTGTTGCAGAATAATTTGTCGATAAAACATCACCGTCGGTCGTGAAAGTCTTATCGTTATCTCCCGGAAGACTATCATCATATCTGGAAATAACATTTTCATTTTCTCTGACTGGATAACAATATGGACAACGGTGAAACTACTCGATGCCAGTGATGGATCTAGAAGGGGTGAGGGGGTGGGGCAACTTGTAGACTGGCATACTAGGAAAAAGTATATCTTAGCTGCCTTTACACCCATTGTAAACCCCTCTTAGTTTGCTGTATGCTTTAACTAGTCCAAAACCTTCAAAATTACTCATTGGTTACAATAATTGGTTCGTGAACTTTAGGGGGTTTATATTGAATTCGCCCATAGTTTCTTTCGTGTCTGGTTTGCGATGACTATAACGCTTTTCCTTAATCCTTTCACTAACTGCGTAAGATCCAGAATAGAGTAAACAAAATAATTACTTAGTGATGTGTTTCCATAGGCTATTAGCTGGGTTGGATGTCACCAGCACTAAACTTCCAATATCGAAGTGACACATCCTTGATATATTTTATTATATATTTTGTCTTTCAGCTGCTGACTTTAAACGAGCTTTTACTAAGTTTTCAATTTACGTCTGTAATTCTTCTTTGTTGATACTGTTGCCAGGAACGCCAAGTAAAACCGATACGTCCTTGACTATAGTTGCTTCCGAGCATTGACATGTTAGTGTCTGGAATGTCATTAGATCCGGAGCCATGTTAACTGTATTGTTCATGATGGTTTCAATCAGCGGGTATCTTATCTCACCAGCTTCGGCGTTGGTTCATGTCAGTGAGCTTTTAACCTACTGCCAGTTGAAATAATCATTTGCCCCACCCCGTTGCTTTGTGGATGTCTAACTGCAGCTTTATGGGCGCTACGTTCCGTTTACTCAGCCCTTTCGACCAACTTCACTCGTAAACTGAGTACATTTGACAGATAGGACTGCTTTAGGTTTTACAACATCATCAATTAATACATTGCATTTAGCATACAAAATTTCAGCAGGAGTATACACAGTAAAAAAAAATTTATTTTAACGGAGCTGAAATATTTGTTGTAATAAAACGAATTTTTGTACATTTACTAAATAATCTTGTAAACCATTTTTATTTGTACATTTACAAGAGCAACAGCTGCACATACTGCAATAATAGAAAAAAAATTGGCAGAAACACTGATATTCAGTAAATTGCCGATACCGTCGCAGGAGTTCAAGTAAGAAGTGTGCTATTGGTCGATGAGTCATCACTTCCCAGAATTAATTTACCAAGACGGCCACTTCTTACCTGGTACTACAGGACAAAGTGTCTGCTGGCGTGGTTTGAAAAGAATGCCTCCACCCCCTCCCTAGACCTCGATTTCAAGTTAGCAACATTCATTTTGTAACAATACATGGCAGGGTTTGCAAATGCTGTGGTTTTTAAGCTGCGATAGTAGCAATATGTACTTTTTTCTTAAACCATTCAAGAAACGTTCAGAATTATGTCTTGGTACATATTTTTTATTCGTGAAACGTTCCTCAGAATGTAAAAAGTGCATTGTAAAATTCTAGTGGATACATTCACGTGGCTGTCTTTGAATAAAAGAAGCAACAGAATGCAACAATAAAGAAAANGAATGTACGTAAATCTCACAATAGAAACAAAAATTTCAGAAGGGGAATATACAGAAACCCACCAACGTGACACACCATTGCTCACATCAGAGATAAGTCTGAAAGTAAAGGCATTGTTCGCGATGTCCATAAGGAACGTTTTGGAATACTATAAAATCCACATGTTCTGCAAGATAATAACTGTTGGAAACATCCCCTCAATCTCCGAAGAAGTCTGTAGGACAAGTGGCTCATGAGATAGGAATCCCAAAATCGAGCGTGGATCGCATTTTGAAGAGAGTTCGCTAGAAACGTTACACTCAAACATTAACCCACGTTGTCAATANAAATCGAGCGTGGATCGCATTTTGAAGAGAGTTCGCTAGAAACGTTACACTCAAACATTAACCCACGTTGTCAATCAAAGTGACCCTAACCAGAGAAATAATATTTATGAACGGTACATGAACCAATGTGTGGACCTGCCGTGTATTGAAGCCGTAAAATGGTAAAAAGAGTTCCATTAAATTTGCAGTATAAAATAGGTTTATATTTTTAATTAACACCTGCTTGCGAACGACAGTTCAAAAACGCTGGACGTCTGGAGATTAGTTCCTCTTTCCTACTTAGGTTTCGAACATGAATTTTGTAAAAGTAAAAAATTGTTTAAACGGGTTTACTCACAATCGTATTTACGTATAACTTCGGCGCAGATATTAAAAACAGTACAGGTGTACATATACCTGCATTATTATGCCATTAAATTAGACTCACCACTTAAAGTCTGACAGAGGCTAGATGCTAACGAAAACATTGCACTCTACGTATTTCACTGCCTTGGCCGTATAGGATATAGCGAGAAATGTGTCTCGCAACCCAGGTTTGCCTTAGTCATCCCACACTGGTAGCCCTCGAACACACACAATACCTCTTCCCAGACTCAGTCCTAACGACATCCTACACGATAACTCAAGTTATTTTATCAACTTTCACGACTTAAAATAGTCAAAGTTCTATTTTATTAAACATTCATCAAGCAATATTTCTTCCCAGTCGATTATGCGAATGAAAATAATGAATGTATTCAACTTTGTACAGCTGCAAATAGTTTTATAATCGTAATATACGAAATTAAATTTAAATCTCATAAAATTGTTAGTTTACGTAACTTTGCACGTGCCCTCCTTAAACATTTCGGAAAAGAGAGGGAGAAAACTGCTAGAATTTGAGGTAGCAATCAACTTTTTGCAGCGACACACGACAGCAAATACAATTCGTGATATATGTAAACACGATCTCAATTCCAGTCGGCAGGCGGACTGTTTGCAGGCGGCGTCTGTTTGTCAAATAAAGCGGACGTGAACACAACAAATGGCTGCCCGCAGGGCTAATCTCGCTTCATGTCGTCGCTCCCATTAATAATTTTCGCGTAACTGCTCCTGGTTTTTGACGGAGTATTTTTCCCTGGCGCGCAGTTGCGCATTGCGCGTGTCGCTGCTTATCCTCGCCGCCTCAGTTATTACTTCCGGAAACGAGAATTTCACTCTTGGTTTAGGCGTATTCATCAGCGTGAATTACGTTTACCGACATCAAAAATCATGAAATAGCTTTTGCGTTCAAGGCTTGGAATTAAAAAAAATCCAAATCTCCGTAAAAATTTGGTAAGCAAACAATTTTTGAAATTTTTATCCAAGTCTTCTTTCAAATAAGCGTTACTCTGATCAAATTTCACCATGGAGCAAAACTTATCTCCAACTCTTGAAGTGACTGGACGAACTCTCTATCACGAGTCTAAAAAATTGAATATGAAAAACTTTGTGGAAAATTTTGGAATGAATCACCTGCAGTAGTTATACTTACTACACATGTCTTTATGCTGACGTTTTAGTGGTTTACTTTAAACATACTATATTAAGACAACTGAAAAATTCATCAGTTCGAAAATTTTGAATTAGTTCTAGCTTGCTCCCAAAGGAACCCGCGAATTTTTCAATTATCTAAGTATTTTCTTCCAGAATATTAAATTCGCCAATTTCTGAATTAACCATTTAGAAGTTTGTTTTCTGTATGGTACTGCAGACCACACAGTGACATATAAATAGCAGAATTATAAAATAACATAATGTCAGGATGTGCTTGATTTGTAACGTTAACACCCATTTAATATTTTTTCAATGTTCCCTACCACTTTGGACAAATCAGATAAAAATAGATGTCACTGTTCAACAAAAAAAAATTTTTTTTACGGTAAAAAAGTATCGCATGGACGAAAAAATTGCTATTGCATAAGGATAAATATGCAATGCAAGTATTATTAGTTTGAAATAAAGATGCAATTAGTTCAACTTTTCGAGAAGCTTATCCGAAATATTTTGCACAATCTTATTCATGTCCAATGTTAATTAAAAAAATATATTGGGAACCGTAAGGAAATCTCTAATATGCTTTATGGTCACATGCAAATGTATACATAAAAAAAATCTTGTATTTTAGTATATTAGTAATATTAAATCCGCAAAAATTTCCAAATTATTGCACATTTTGTATATAATGGCATAATTAATATACTCTAATTGACACTAAACGTTACTTACTCCGTATAAATTACTCGGTTACTGTGACAGTGGGTAAAGAGTTACATGGATGTATTATAAGAAAACGATTTAAGTTACCTGCGATGGCACATTAACATACGTCGCACATAATGTGGCGTAAAATTATTTTGCATATGTTTTGCAAGGCGCATATCCACAGAACAGTGCGTGTGGTGTAAAACGCATGACACTTACCAGGAGATAGGCATTCATGGAAGAAGCATGAAAAAATGGCAAAAACGACTAACAGAGTTGGAGAGAGCCCAGATATTAAGAGTGCGAAATGCAGGGTTATCAGCGCGCAGAGTTGCCGTCACTGGGACCGTTTGTTCGCACTTTTAAACTTCGTTCCCGACGGACCACCAAACATCCGTTTGACTATCAGACGGGCACGAACCGACTTGTGGCAACCTTAGTAAACCCAGAACCATTTCAAATCGCCTAGATATCCCAACGACTATTACGTGTTCGGCCACTGAAGCCTCAAAATAACCGCTTTCATTTGCAGGAGTTTCAGTACACGTCATCGTGGAATGCTGTGAATAGGTGACCTATTGACTAAAGCAAAAATTCACGCTTCTCTTTGCGAACGGATTACTACTGTCCCAGAGTTTGAATGACAGTTTTTTAGAATTACTATCCCTACCACACTTACCTGCGCATGTCCCATACTAAAAGTGCGATCGTCTGGAGAAAGATCACAAATTATGGTCGTTTGTAACTTGTAATGTTTCAGTTTTTAAGTATAATATAGCAGTACACTAAAGACATCCTGTGACCTGTTCTGATATTTTTCCTGATTGAAAGCCCGCGATCCAGTTACCATCAAGATAATTCTCACACGCCTACAGCTCTAGATTTCTAGTAATGATTACATAATGTTTAAACTCTTCCATTGAACATTTTTAGGACCCAATGGGATGTCAGCTTCCTTTGTGTCAATGTATCCATGATTTAAAACATGATTTGTAGCAACTGTGAACAAATTTGTTGTAGTGTTACATAGTAAGGCGTTTGACTGATTCCGTGTGAGATTAAATTTACGCATTTATCCTGGGACATGAAGGCCCGGAGACACAGATTACTTAAAAATACAGAGGTAAACCATCCGCTTTTGCGACGAACTCCTTTCGCAGCATGCAGTTGCCAATCAGACACAAGGCCAGTTCACATAGTCTCACGCAGCTACTCATAGAATGGGTACGCTCACATTACAGGAACCGCCACGCCCTTTTTTCTCTGCTTAATTTACTCTGTTCCGGATAGGTCTTTCTTCTGTGCCGCAAGTGGCCGGATCATAGTACTGATGCAATGATGTTGTAATCTCTTCTACTTTTGTCTGTATTTTCACATTAAGAAAATTTAGTTTAAATTAGGTGCTTCCTTCTTTCTGCGTAATTTTTATTACAATGGGTGTATATTGTTATATCGTTTGTGAATGGACATGTCGCGTAGTTTTTCGGTCGACTCGCTATCATGATGCAAATGTCTGTTTCCTCGCAGGATTTTTAAAGAGTGACATTGAAAGTATTTTTAATATTACACAAATAAAATTCATTATAGTAAAAAATGTGGTAGAGCGTTATTTTTGTAATCAATGGTGAAAACGAAAAATATTAATATTAAGGCAAGATAAAAAATTTTACTTTATGAAATTCTTTACTAACCACCTATTTCATCAACCGACTTGAATATAAGTCTTTTAATGGGATTGAACGCAAAATAAAATATCGAAAAGTTGTTATTACTTCCAAAATTTTCTTGTTAACGTAATTAAATAAAAAAAAAATGTTGGCACTTAAAGAAATCTGAATTAATTACATTCAGGTCACCGCAAGCAAATTGCAAGGGACGTGGGTCGTTATTACGGGTATATAAATTAGTGTGGTCACGTCATTAAGCGCTCAAGCTTTTTATCATGACTCTATAGTGTAAATGAGAGCGGCTTTGAGGAGGAGGCAGAGCGCGCACATCATCCGCGTGGGGAGTAAAGCACTATCGCTCATCTGCGCGCGGAACGAGCACGGCCCAGACACGCGATACTTGCAGGTGCGTGCCTGCTCGCCAGATCTGCTCTCGCCAGATCTGATCGTGCTTCGCGTTATGCTCAGTGACCACGCGCTACGGCTCTGTAAAAAAATAACAATACGTGTGTAATTATTCAAGATGATACGTGACAATCTCTTGACATCAAATTATAGATTGTTATGTTCGTTTTTTTAGTTGCGAGTTTGCACCATTATACGAAATTACTTAGCTTTGAATTTCGCATTTGTACTGTACAATATTTACCTTTCCGACACGGTTTAGGTTCTCATGTTGTGATTCTGTAAATATGACATTAAAAACCACTCAATTTTTTTTTGTTAATCACATTTAACCGTTCGCTGTATTTGCTATGAGTATTAATTTAAAATTCAATAATTTATTTAATGTGGATCCTGTTTAACATTATTATCGTATGAATATTTCTGTGGCTGAGTGTAAAACGAGAAAATCCCCTCTGTTAACTTCTCTCTCTCTCTCTCTGTCTCTCTCTCTCTCTCTCTCTCTCTCTCTCTCTCTAGGAGTTTATATATATGTGTGTGAGTGAGAGAGAGTGTGTGTGTGTAGTTTTTTGTAAATTCCAATACAAACGCGAGGGTTTCACGTTAATTACATAAGAAGAATACGCATTTTTCATTCATATAAGTCTGGGATGCCAAACTTTCATACATGACATGAGTGCTTTAAATATTTCCGGGAAGTGGAAAATGGCTTTAGAAAGTGTCAAATCTGAGGGAAGTACTCCTGGTCTGTCAGGTAGAAACCAAGACTTGCCATTAACCCTCTGGGGTGTGCAGGGGTAAAAAATATGTTTTTCAGGGATAAATTAATTAAAATAATACGAAAATTTTACTTAAAAAATTATTTAAAATGACGAAAAAAAAATTTTTATATTCAATGTTTTGGCATGTAGGGATATAGGGGATGTGGAACTAGAACCGGCCGGCCACCATGTTGTGATGTCACCCAACTGCGATATTGGATCTGGCTGACCTTGACCTATGACGTTGACCTTGAACCCATGCCCGTGACCTCGAATTACCTAGAACTCAAAAAATTACTAAAAATCACAAAAGAATTAAAAATCGAAAAGTGTTTAAAAATCGAGGGAAAAATTACATCGATGACTCCAACCACCATGTTTGATGCCAGTGACCATGACCCCAATGACCTTGAAAACAAACACTCAAGAAAAAATTGTAAAAATCTAATAAATTCACAGAAGTCGGCTAGCATAATATGTTGATGACTACGAACCCCATGTTTGTTATATGTGACCTTGACATCGTGTCCATGACCTTGGATGACCTTGAACCCAAAAAATCGCATTATTGTTAAAATAATTCTCATTACATATATATACTGCTAAAAATAATTTTTAAAATATAAGAATTGTATTTAAAAACGTGTTTTAAATGTTTATAAGAAATTAAAATTTTGAATGTTTTCGTTTAGAAGAAAAGAGGTACTGTAGGCGACCAGCCATCATGTTATGATTTCACCCAACCACCTTATTGAAGCCAATCTTGACCCATGTCCTTTACGCCAAGACCATGTGTGTATGACCTTAACACCAGAAATTTAAAAATTACTGAAAAATATTTTAAGAAATTTATAAAAACTTACATTTCCAGAGGTTTCCTCAGCACCATGTCCAGCAGACGACTGACCCTGAACAGGGTTTCTCATTGGTTGATTACTTGTGTTCGCTTCGTCACCTAACAGTGTTTTCTATTGGTTGATTACTCACGCTTGTTTAGCCCACCACCATTGTTTCTCACTGTATTAACATTCCCCTCCCCTACCCCCTCACCTTGGTTATTCTGTATAATGCACTCCACCCACGATATAAATTTGTTCGTATGTCATTTATTTACCTTTTCATCACTAGGTGATGATAGTGTATTAATTATCGATTTCACCGCCAGAGGAACTGTTGATTTCGCCATCATGTTGGATTGTTGTCGACCTTGACCTTGACCATTTTAACATATAATTCGAAAAATCGAGAAAAATCACAGTCCACAATTGATTATTACTAGCTATTCACAAAAAGTATCTATACCGACTAACCATACTAGGCAACTACTGACTCCACCTAAGACTAACTCCACCCAAGATTGGTTCCTGGCGAGATTGACTGAGCACAAAACTAGCTCGTGACGAGGCAAGTTCCTGCAAAACTGACCAGAACAACCGAAAAGACCAACCTGCAATACCAACCACCTATACAAACGATAAGCGTCTCGTAGCTAATCTCTTCGCACAAAATCTTCGCAAAATTTGCACAGCACATTTCTTTCACAGCTGATCATACCAAAGGTTCATAGCAACTTACCAAGCCAACTGACCAGGCCAACTAACTAGTTGCGAAACATTCCTCAAAAAAATTCCCTTAATTTCATTCGTTCGCCAAATAGTACTCATCCATTTTAAACGACCTGAGTTAGACATAATACTTCAGATCAAACGATAGCCCTCCTTCTGCACATGCTCACATAAATGTTATCTATAACAGACTCTCGCAATCAATTGTTTACAACACTTATTTAATAACTCTTTCAGAGAAGCAGAAGGGACGTGATAAGGAATTAAACACACATTATTCTGTGTATAAAAGTTTAGTTTATTTACATATTTATATACATTATTTCTTTCTTATTATTTGTACATTAGATATTTAAATTTCTCACATGTTTGCAGATCATGGATAGTAGCCAACAGTCTCATCTGATACAACACCGATCCTTCAATTCATCGATGATTGAAGATATTTCAACAATGCATGACAGATCCCCGCATCTTTTCAGGTCAATTAAATATCTTAGTCTATCAACAAGTTCATTCTGGTCTTCGGGAAATATGTAACGAGCTTTCTTGATGCATTTTGCCTTCTTCGCACCATTTGTCGAAGGAAACTCGTTGGTGAAATGTGTGGGAACGTGGAGAGAATCATCATCCTTCTGATCAGATACTTCATCAACCCTGTCTTCATAGACATTATCATCAATGCGGTCTTCATATTCGTCTTCACCTCCTGTTTCTTCCTCAATAACAAATTTACTTTTGTTTGTAGGAGTCGCATGGTCATTATCGGTATTTAGAGCCGACAACCGTTTATTTTCAAGTTCGTTGACTTCATGCGAAAGTCTTGCAATTGTACATTCCACACATACCGACTCTATCATGTCTTGTAGGTCTCTCATTCCGTCATTAGCATTAACTGTCTCGTCATAATTGTTTGCGGAAACAGTACCCATCTGTAACATGTAGTATTGGCGACATAAATTGCTGGCCCCCAATTGAAGAACCCTTGCAGATCTTGATGTGTTCCTTCATTGTATCACCTTGCATAAACTGCATGTGATCATTATCGTAATGCGTCATCATGCGAGTTCCCTCGTCGTCTGCAAACAATTTATGTAGTCTATTAACAGGAGGTAACGAAGTAATAACATGCTGTTTCTCAGTGAGTGAAAAAACACTACATTTATAAGCCTGAATGTGTATATTAAAGTTATCACATCAAATAAACTGTCTGGAACATTCATAGCAGCAAAGAAAAGCATGATATGGGTACTTCAAACAGTCACTCTTCTCATGTCGCCATGCATTGCAACTTTTACTTAAGGACTTGGCACAGTAACAGCACTGTTATCCATGTAATTTTGGGCTGTCGTTGAAGGTATCCATGTAGTCCTACATGAGATATTCGATTTGAAATTGTTAGTTGCTTGCATCGTCTTCAATCATACAAGAATTCATACACTTTACTCCTGCCGACTGACTTTTTCAGAATGGTTCCTGCTGGCTGACTCCTGTTGACTGATTCCTTCAGACTGACTCTTACAGACTGGGTCCTGCCGACTGACTCCTGCAGACTGACTCCTGCAGACTGACTCTAAATTACCTCCGATTGTAGTGTGTGCGATACTAAATGCGATGCTAAGTGCAGTGCAAAGTGTGGTGATAAATGCGGTGCTGACTGTGATGCTGATTGTGGTACTCATTGTGGTGCTAAGTGCAGTGCGTGTGGTGCTAATTATGGTGCTAAGTGAGGTGTGCGTGGTGCTGATTGTGGTTTGTGCGGTGCTGATTGTGGTGTGTGTATATGGGCCACAAGTTGAAATATATACCCTGTATTTTAAAATAAAATTATGTAGTCCTACCTTTAAACCTGAAAGTTGAATACTTTATTTAATAATCTCACTTTAATAACTATATGGCCATGTCTGTCGGTACATTTAATCGCTTTCTTCATAAACTGTACCGAACAGAAACTTTTTGTAATGACTGTATTTGCACTTTGCACTAAAAGTGCCTAGCACCGCGGCCGGCATTCAACAAGCTTCACCATTTGTCTTTGAAAAAATGTTGGACTTTGCATTCAACCAAGCAGCACACACAATTTGAATCGGCGGAAGGAATCGAACATAACCTATGTTAAGGAACCATCCAAGTGTATCCCTGGATTAATTTCGAGAAACAATGGAAAAACTCAAATCAGGATGTCTGGGCTGTGAAACGAACCCGAGTCCTCCCAAATTCACGTACGGTATTTTATCATGGCAGCATATCGTTACGTTTCATTGCAGCAGAAACATCGCCCCACCGTCGCTGGGTCGTATATTAATATGTATGAATTTGGCCTCGCAAACCTTTATGTGGATGTCATTCCTGGTCGCACTACCATCGAATTATGCTACTGGGACATTGGATACCTATTCGGGTAAAATAAATAAAAATGCTACATGAAGTGCTGGAAATTACCAAACCTTCCTCTATTGCACGAATAGAGTTAGCAGCTGGTAAGCCATTGCGGGCCTGAGATATGCGCCGTCTTTCACAGCAACTAATAACAGCAAATAATCCGTCAAGTTAAAACATAGCGATCTATTTTTCTAGATGCACGAATTCCCTCACTATGGACTGTGTGGAAAAGAATTCGCTCGTTTTGATGGTTTTTTTAACAGGTTTTTCTTATGAAGGATTTTCCTAAGGTTGATGATTTCTGCGGGCGTTGTATCAAGGCCCATTTTTGGGAACGATGTGTACGTTACGTGTTGCAGGCAATATGGTGATTGCAATGAATTTCTGAGCAGCTGAAATTTTTTTTTTTCTCTCATTCGTGGAATTTAACACTGACGACTTTTTTCCTTGCTAAACATAATGTCTCTGGCAATTTCTTGTAATGTCAAAGAATGCACGGTGGATAGGGAATTTTTTTAAAACTGATTCTTGTATTAAGGCATGCAAAACTGTGTGGCTGAAGTAGGATAGGCGTGGCGTAAATTTTCCTTAGCATGTTTATTGCTTGTAGATACTGTAAAATGCATTACAGTAGTGAAAATTAATGTTGAAAAGTCCTGTTCAAGTTTCCTCATATGTGCACTGATGGACGGGAGTGGACTTGAGCTTGCAACGGGTTGAAAATTGAACCAAGCAAAATCAGTAAATATTATTAACGGGACGCTGAATATGACGATTAAATATAATGTTATAAAGAAGGCGCCAATTAATAACAGCAGGATATGTGCGGATTTGTGGGATTTTTATTTTTGTTAAAATCATGAAATTGACAGGGAGTTAATACGAATATGAGAAGAAACATACCACATCCCTCGTAATGTAGATGAATCTTAGAAAAATACTTCTTTTCTGACTGGGGAGTGTTTACTTAGGTCATGTGGCGGGCAAGCATTTAAAGTCGTTTGTCGAGTGAAATGGATGTTTAATAGATAGCATAATAGAATTTTACGTGTGTTTTTTTTCCGCCGCCTGTAAAAGGAATTCTGTATTCTCTCGTGGTTTCTGGTGCTCAATTTTTTAAATTAGCATGGTACATTTTCTAATTTTTTTTTTTTTGTGATTTATTCTCGCTTGTACAAGGTCCTGAGAAGATTAATTCTTCGTTCAGTGGTGTACTGCAAAAATTCGAATTTCCTTCATAAGTGGGGGAAAAACACGAGAGGTGTTAAGAGTTACGTTTTTTTATGCAGCCCATGCAATTTTTTTCAGCGTAATTTTATTTTTAAACATTTTTCTTGGCTTTGCTACATGAAAGAAAATATAAACAGTTTTAGTTTGGTGATCTGTCCATCCTGAAATTCTAGACGTATATATATATATATCTTTCTCGCCGTATTCACCTATTTAACAACATATAGTAGTAGCATGACATTTCATTTTTTTAGGTAGCAAGCAAGCTAAAATTATATTTTAAAAAAGTAATGTTTACACCCTTTTGAGACGGAGGGAGTTGCTAGAGTAAACCGGAACAACTAAGGACACGGACAAGAAACAGTCCCGACTTTCACCTTGAGTGATTTAAAAAAAAAGAGGAATTCGGCAGAACGAGTGGAGAATCAAACCCGGGTCCCCCTGATCATGGACATCCCCTGGTTTTTATTTGTTAGCAGATATCATCTGTGTTTACTATCCTATGAATTACAGTTGGCTTGTGTGAGAAATAAAACATGCTGCTGGGGCAACAAGCCCTCCGCGGCCTCCCCTCAGTTCACCATTGCGCTGGACGTGTGCGCGTGCTCAGATTATGACTGCACATGTCACACGTTTACTTCCATAATGAGACTCGTATCGACTTATTTAAGTAGGTTTTTTTCTAAATAGTTTTTTAATGCATCTATCAGTCTCGCCTACAAATTGGGATATTTCGGGGTCTTTGTGTTGTTGTGTGTATGCGTGTGTTTGGCGTATGATCAAGTGGAGGATGTACCATTATTTCCTTCTTTATTACATTCACAGCATCACAAAGTATCTTTGGTTTCACCGGAATCAATCCAAAACGTCACATTTGATTTTTTATACAAACAACAAAGGTGGGGTTCAAACCAGCATTTATTTACAAGAAAAATTCCCACATAGAATTAATTTTCTAACATTCAAAAGGGATTAACATAACTCTTAAATCTCGTAGCCTCCATAATGCAGTGGCTGCAATATGCTCTAATTTTTTCGTACTCGTGAAGTCTTTCCTTATATGGCTCGAAGGGGTTTAATGGTGGCAAATGATTGGTGATGTCAGCTTATTTGGTTACTTAATCAGATCACTGATTTCAGATGTAACTAATTTCCATCCTGCACATATTGTACAAAATCGACATCCAAGCACATACACAAGGCAATTGGGAATTATGACAAAGTCTAACATGACCGGAATTTCCACATACGTAATATGCCCTCCATTCCTCCTCAGTCCATGTGTCTGGAACGATTGCTTAAAGTACGCATGTGGAGTTGTACGGTCGAGGTTCTTCCATGGTCACGGTGGCGAAAAGTGAAAACTTTGGTTTTCTCGTTACCAGGTCGTGCTTGCGAGTAAGTGTCTGGGGCAGTTTCCACAGGGTCTGACGGACTGGTCTGTTTGTGTGGTACATATATAGAATAATTATAAGCTTCCCAATCCTGCATACCTGCACACATTTGATGTCTCAATGCCTTCATGCGATTGGTCAGCTGCAATCATGTGGCAACTCGATGATTGGCTGGTCAATGTCCAAACAATATCTTAATGGTGTAATACTATTGGTTAAAAGTCAATATGTCAGTATATGACTTGCATACGCATATATTATAAGCGATGTGGGGTCAGCTGATAGGCTTAGTTTGACAATGGCTAATGTGAAAGGTGGATCATCTCGGCTAGCTTCTACGACAGGTAATCCATGGCCAGTTGCATTAAAGTTGAGTGGAAATTACCTGCTAATGGTTTCTCGCCATCGATTTCTTCTTCAAACGAGATGTCTCCTGTTTTACCAGCGCAATCAACTTCTTCAGCTGTGATGTCTACATCACTAGCAGGATCTACTTCCACTGCAGTACCGTCGTTTCAGATTGGTATGGTGTCATCGACTTCTTCAGCTGTGACACCTACATCGCTGTGAGCATCGACTGCCACAAGTGCAGCACGATTATCTACAGATGGTACAGTACCATCGACTTCTTCGGCTGTAATGCCTACGAAATCTTCAATAGAGCCATATAAATTTCCGGCTGAGGTACCTAGAACACCATTTCCGGCTGAGGTACCTAGAACACCATTTCCGGCTGAGGTACCTAGAACACCATTTCCGGCGTCACCTGCTTCTTTAGATCCGTCATCTACGTCTCCAAATGGCCCGTCCCTAGTCTTTGCCTGAACCACTACATCGTCACCAGTGTCACTTTTGTGATAAGATATTAGCTTCTGGCCGCAACGTACGGNGACTGCCACAAGTGCAGCACGATTATCTACAGATGGTACAGTACCATCGACTTCTTCGGCTGTAATGCCTACGAAATCTTCAATAGAGCCATATAAATTTCCGGCTGAGGTACCTAGAACACCATTTCCGGCTGAGGTAACTAGAACACCATTTCCGGCTGAGGTACCTAGAACACCATTTCCGGCTGAGGTACCTAGAACACCATTTCCGGCGTCACCTGCTTCTTTAGATCCGTCATCTACGTCTCCAAATGGCCCGTCCCTAGTCTTTGCCTGAACCACTACATCGTCACCAGTGTCACTTTTGTGATAAGATATTAGCTTCTGGCCGCAACGTACGGCGACATGAGCGTTTTAATTTTGCCCAAATTCCCTTTTGCATATCATATTTGTGTGACAGGTGCGGTAAACTTTTCAGCCGTGGAGACCTGTATAGCCGTAGTGCATTTCTCATCAGTACCTCGGTACCAGGTTTGCTGCAAGCAGGTCTCTTGTGACTTTTGTACATGACCTGAAAAATGTAGTTACCTACATAACCCGACCTGCAGATTTGTTGGTGTTTTAAATGTCATGATATTTTTGCACAAGGTCAACAGGAGTGTGGATAATGAGATTTATAAAAGACTGCATGTAACCTACAACAAAGTTGCATGTATTGAGAAGCATATACATCGAATAATAAAGTAATTTTTTAAGGTATGAATGACTTAAATAAGTTAATAATAAAGAAATGCCTGTGAAAAAAATTGTATTTTATTTCACGCTTACCTAATTTACCATAGTATAATTAAAATTTAAAAGCCACAAAAGTAAAATTAATTAAATTAGAAGTATTGTATAAATACCACTGTACTATAAAGAGGATTGTATAATGAAATAAATTTTAAAATTGAACAATTCAAAATGTTTAGTGAAAAATATAGATTTAATAAATTACGCAGGTAGTCAAAGTCCCACATCATGCATGCAGGTATACCGGTGATTGGGAAAATAATTTATTTAATAGGATGAAAAATTACAGGTATTCATNGGTGATTGGGAAAATAATTTATTTAATAGGATGAAAAATTACAGGTATTCATATATCTATAAACACGAGTGTCGACAGCTCGCCTGGTAGCTAAATCGACAGAATGAGCCGATACCGGCATCTCGCCTAGCAGCAAAATCGATCAATTATCGCGACTTATGTGTTGAAAATAGAATCGATCATGGATGGCGCCGACAGTGCAACCTATAATTTAAAAACTTAAACAAATATGGCGGCCACCTGGTGGCTAAATTGATGATTTATACACTAGCGTCAACTACGTGATGAAAAAGTAAACAAACGACAAACGAAAAAATTAATATCGTGGGTGAAGTGCATTATACAGAATGATCATTGATGAGGGGAAAAGGGGAGGGAAATGTTAATACAATGAGAAACATTGGTGGCGGGTCGAGCATGAGTGAGTAATCAACCAATAAAAAACCATTTTATGTATCAATGCGAACCCGAGTAATCCAAAAATGAGAATATTAGTGTGGGTCATTCGTCTGATGGACATGGTACTGAGCGAGCCTCTGCAAATGTAAGTTTTTTATGCATTTCTTAAAATATGTTTGTAATTTGTTAATGTTTTTTATTTTTGGGTGTAAGTTGATACAAGTTCATGGGGTCAAGTTTAAAGGTCAAGGTTAAGGTCACTTGGATTTAATATGGTAGTTGGATGATGCCATTACATGGTGTCTGGTCTGCTCCAGTCCCTTATCCCCTCATAGCCAAACATTCGAAATTGTAGTTTTGCACAAAAAATTTTAATAAATTTTTGAAATAAATTTTTTTTATTTTAAATAATTTTTTAATACATTTTTGGGGATTTCCAGGAGTTTTTTATTTTTATGATTTTTTGAGTTTTCAAGGTCAAAGATCACCGGATGAAGGTCCAAGGTAAAGGCCANTGTTAAAATAGACGATATAACATTTTCGAATTAAAATGTTCCAATGAATTGAAGACCGATTGCTGAAAAATATTGAACAGTATATAATTATTGCCGTCATAACCAGTTTAGCAGGGTTGTACTGTGAACAACTGCAAGCAACAAGACCTTAAATAATTAAAATGTCTGCGTTTTTGATTACTGCTACAAATAGGCAAATTTTCACAAATAGTTTATATAGTCATTTTCAGCGGAAGCCGTATAAAAAGATAAAATTAGAAATAGCATGACAGATTTCATTGTCACAGCACGAGATGCGTAGCTCTGCGTCGTAAGGACTGATCAAAATAAATGTAAAAAAATGGAAAGTGTGGAAATTTTTTCCCCCCAACTCGCGAGTAAACATTTAAGTTGATGAAACTTAATTTCAATTTTGGAAGTGGAGATAAATGTGTTTGTTATGAATGTGTGTGTTAGAATTCAGTTCCGTACAACAGCCTCTTAAGCTTTGTTTGCTTCATATAATTACGATTTCCATATTTACTGTATTATCGACACTTTCTTGTTTTTAAAGGTCACTGAAAATAATTATCGAAGTTCAGATACATTTTATTGCGACGATAAAAATAACTCTAAATATGTGGATTTTTTTACGAACTACAACTTTATTCCCTGTGTGCATCTGTACTAAATACAAAGAAACACATTTATTTTGTTACTCTTGAGGAGGCACTTAATATCTCTTCTAATGGTGAAGCGAGAAAGATTTATCGGTCACTCAACTTTTCACAAGAGATTAGCTTCAACCTTGAAAGCCTTGAGTATTTCATCTAGAAAAGTGGTTTGAGTGGGTGTCGTGAACCGCTCTACCTTCCACCCCGTCCCCATTGGCAAGCCGTCCCTCCAGCGGGTCAGAGGTTTACACCCGGCGTAGGATAGGTCGAGAGAGATTCAGCACTTGGCGGCGGGCAACAAAGAAGGACTTTACGGTCGGCGCAGACGGCGACGGGACGCCGGAACATTCCACCCCTCCCCCGCAACTCGTCTTCGCGCGCCACTGACGGAGACTATTGACGGACACGGGCGGCAGTAACGGCTGAGGATCTGCCGGAGGGGGTACGAGTTACCAGGAAGCTCCATTACCACCAGGGAGGGGAGGGGGTCGGGTGGTAGGTTCAGTCCCTGCACCTCACGTCTTCCCAGGAAGCACGGCAAATCACGTTACAGCGTGCTTGCCGCCACCCCCTCCTCCCTCCGCAGGCCGTAACGTGCGGCAGTTGATGGCGACGAACCTGGCTCCACGAGTTGCCTCGCCATTTGCAAGCTCTACGCAACGAGAAGGCGGCAGTGACTTGGAAGGATCGCCTGCTCTCGCCATTCTACTAACGGCCGGTTTCACCAACCAAGATAACATTTGTTGAAAATATAGAAAATTTTATAGAGATAAAAATTTAAACTTACATTTTTATCTGGATAAAGTGTTGCGTGTTTCATCATGACTTATCTTTCTCCGAGAAAATCGAGATAATTTTTATCTGGATTTGGGATGAAAACAGCCATTATGGCTAAGTCAACAGAATTGTTTAGGTATTTTACGTTCATAAAGGGAATAGATTTTAGTAGTAAAGACAATATCTTCATGAAAAAAAAGACAACTAAACAAAAATATATTGCAAAGAAAAAAACTGTTTTGTTAGACATAGTGACGGAAAGAAACAGCATAATCTAAAATAAACGAGGTGTCAAGCTGAAATGTTATAAAGAGGAAAATAAATATCCACTTCCTCAGAAAATTGCGTTTTTCGAAATGTTCTATAAACCCAATATGTAATATTATCGATGGTTGAAATTTCATTTCCCCTACTTTTTACTTTTCTATAAGGCGAATAGTATAGCTGAACACTAATTTAAAGAAAAATACGTATCCAGGTAAACATGATGGAATAAGAGCCGTACAGCGAAAAATAAACCTCAGAAAATACACGCTTAAATTTAGTGTTATTTATGATTCATAAGTTACTGTAATTTTTACGGTATAGGTATAATTTCGTTGTCTAGCTCATTATTTTGATTACTTATTTTAATTTTTTAACAATTACGTGGTTTATATCAAGGCCTGAATTAATAACCTCAATTTAACTGCATTATTGTATATCGAATCATCTGCAGCGAAAAAACTTTAACTGCAGTAATCTGACAATATTTAATTTGTATTGCGATGTAGTAAAAGTGTATTAAAAAGTAAACAGATAACCCTGCAATTACTGTTCCCTAAAATAGATTTCATAAATCGAAATTTTCCATAATACTATAGTGTTCATTTTGCTACCGTTTCCAGATTATATAGTGTTTATTACTGTTTAATGTTATTCTAACGACCTACAATAACAATTTTCTATCGCGTTCCAATTTTCTTTGCAAATATATTTGGTTATATTTAAATTCTTTATCCCGATAAAGTGATTTTATCCAGCGAATCACCGGTTAAAATGTTTTACCTCGATATATGGAGAAAATCGAGATAAGGTGTGTGGTGAAACATAAAATATAAATAGTCTAAATAATTTGGCACTTACTCGATAAAATATCGTTATCTCGCTTGGTGAAACCAGCCCTTACTGTTCACCGAAACATTCACGACGTCAAGATTTTGTGTTTTCTCACGGGTTTGACTATTCGATGCAAAATGAACAGGATATCGCGGAATAACACCTACATGTTCTGACTTAATATATAAAAAAAATAATAATAATTATACAGTTCATCTGTGATAATAATTCATAAATTTCTGAGGATGGTTTACACATTCCTGAAAGCGGATCTGAGACAGTAAATTTTTATAAACATTACATATACTGAAAACGAACAGCAGTTTTTCTGGATAATCTGTTACTGAAAAAAATGTCCGTGTGCTAATGCTGGACTAACCGTGTTTTCAAATTCTTTTGATAAAAATACGTTTGATATCCACAATGCTGTTGCAGCAGCGTGTATGACACGCAATTGAGAATTCACGTATTAGATGCCGACCTCCTGCACTAAGATATGGGTTTTCGCAAATGGTTTTTCATTGCCACTTCAGAAGTAAATATCGGTGTAAGTTGTTAAGGGGCTCGCCTACTTGGCGCTACTTTCCATGTCTGAGGCCGGGAAAGGAGGGAGCAATATCGGCTACACTGTTTACGCGCATCAAGTTCAACTGAACTGGCGTGCAGTGTTCTCGTCGTGCTGCATGTGCCTAAGGGACTGTAATTGACAACCCTAACATTTTATTGGTGGAAAGTCTGTAGCAATGCTCAATATGTACTTTGGTTATGTTACGCGCTGCAGTTCCCACCGGCTGCGAGCTCCCGTTATGCGCAGTCCAGCTCTGTGGGAGGTGAACCCCCTCAAACCACCACTCCATCCAGGCACTCCTTCTCGCTTACTTGTCGCCCCCCGCCCCACCGGCAGCCAGTTGAATGATTGACAGTGATGACCTGTCTGGCGTAACAGCCTCACCCCCCTCCCTGCTGGAGAAGACGACGACTTTAGAGGATGCGCAAGAATATTCTGGGAACTAGAACACTCTGATAAACGCGGTATTTAGAGAAATTTCTGGGCGATGGCCTACGACCCTATAAACATTGCAGCGGTCCAACGTCTGGCAGTATTGGTAGAAGCCTTAATAGGTGAGTGCAGTAACCGGTCGAGGTTGACGAGGGGCATCGGCGAAGAGGACGGAAGACCAAGGAAAATGTGAGACGACGGTGGACGAGGTGTTCGTGGTGTGAATGGGCGAGAGGGCGTGAAACCAGACGAGTGAAAGTTAGTGTGCACGACGGCGCTCGGAGAACTCTATGACATTGCGGACTGGTGGGATCTGAACCGAACTGAGGGTGGGAATGAATGAAGATGTGATAGGGACTTTATTGTAAAATTCATAACTGTAAAATATGGACATATAATTAATAAAATAATTGAATGGGGTTTTGAAACACAGTATGTTGATTGAATTCATTAATTGTAAATAGCAAGTGATGTCAATTTATTGTGAGGATGAGTCGAGAAAATGTTTTTGTAGTTTTCGTAAATAACATTTAAAAAGTTATAATACATATTTTTATTTAATTACGACCTCCATTCCTTAACGAAATTAGTTTAGCCCACTGACATTAAGAAAATTGCAACACTGGTGTCACAAGTGGGATGGAGGCATTTTATTAAAGAAAGCAATTTTTATTTAGATGTTAGTAGGATATTATATTGTATGATAATTTTGTAAATGTTATTATATTTGTAGAAATTGGCATAGGAAAACTTTGGAAGACATAGGAAATCTCTGCGATATTATAAGTGGCGAAATAAATAGCAAAATAGATAGTGTAAATAGCCAAATTAGTGATGCTAGGTAATTTGTATGTAGCATAAATTAAAATTTAAATAGGAGAATACAAGATTTAGTGTCCTGGTTGAAAATTCAGATAAGATAGTGTCACCGAAAATGTGGACCAAAGGATAGAGAGTATTTGCGTATTAGTAAATAATAAAATAAACTGTGTAGACAAGAAAATTGTAAGTCTGAATGAAAGAATGAACAGTGTCGAATGTAAGGTTCACCAGAAGGTGAGCGCCCTTAAGAAGGAATGGTAAGAATTCCTGAAGCAAGAGGGGAGAAGACATGCAGCGACTGAGGAGGAACTGAGACCGACCACCACCGAGCCGACGAATGTGGGAAGCGAGGAGAAGGTAGAGGTCGCCGCCAATACAGCCATCGCAGGAAAGACGCAGCAGTTCTGCGGTGCATGTACGCCTCAGCCAGAGTGTGGGTAAAGCAGCCACAATAAAGCCTGCTCCCCACGATGGACAGACACCTTGGCGCGAATACCGGCACCAGTTAGAGATCATTGCCGCCTTGAATGTTGGACTGACAAGCAACTGGCGTACTACCAGGCGGCTGTACTGATGAGACCTGCGCTGAGCATACTGCAGTCCCTGCCAGAACGACATCGACTGGAATACTTCACATTGGTGTGGGCTTTGGAGCTGCGACTTGGCGACCATACCTGCGACACGCCCACCGTGCCGAACTGCGAAGCCGCATCCGGCGAGCAGGGGAACATCTATAGGAGCTGTGGCAGGATATCATGCGGCTGTCCAATTTGTCTCTGGAGGGATGCCCCGAGGAGGCACGTGACGTCAAGCAGGAGCCAACGTCCCAGCATGCAGTACAGGCAGCTACATCATGCAATGACGACGATGGAGATAGCATCCTGAACGTCTTGAGGAAGCTGGAGACTACAATGAAAGTGCGTGCGGCCAGAGTCTGTGCTAGGAAACCCAGTTATTGTCCACCTAAGCGTCGGGAATGTTGAGAGTGTGGCCAGACAGGACACTTGAGAATCCAATGCTCTCCAAGGAACTGCAGGACCCGGCAGCCAGAAGTGAGTACGACCGAGAGCTTGATATGAAGGCAAGACTGGAAATGGCAGTAGGGGAACTTTTGAACTCTTTTGAGGCTACGACACCTGTCTATCGCCGACGGAGGCACCGAGAATGCCGGAACTGCCAGCCACAGTAATGCATATCTAAATCACAGTTCCATAGAAACTACTGGCAACATCCTATCTGTGGGAACGAAAGAAGATCGCTATATGATGGTAAGAACAACAAGGATACTAGAGTCGGACTGAGTAAGAAGTCCCCCCGCAGTTAATGCAGGCGAGGGAACGAGAGAAGTCCAGTTTACAGACGAAGCTGCACATGTGCGTCTTCGGGAGAAGGAAGACAGCCAGGGGGGCAGGAGACGAACATATCCCAGTGTCTAGGACATCAAGAGGAACACTCTCTGTGGTCCGAGAGTTACAGACGATGCATTCAAGAAAGGTCGGCTAGTATGGATGTTCTGTTGCCGGGACTTTGTTCAACTAGTACACATTGTATGTAATAACATTTTCATCGGATACAATTTTGTTTACTTTTATTTTTTTTTGATGTGATGTCAAATAAAAAATGATTCTGTCTTGTTGCAGCCACAATAAGAAATAAGAAGTGTTACAAATTAAAATATTTTAAAAATAAGGTAATCATTGGGATACCGCATGACACACATGTAATCATTAAATAACAAGCCAAATATATGAAAAAAAAAGTTAAATGTAAAGAACTTTCGGCATTTTTTTAACTTTTTTTTAATGTATGAACTCTTATTTGATGATTACATAATATGTTACAGAAGGTCATTACAACTGTTCACACATTATATGACAAGCAGTAGCCCATGTCATTAGTTATGTTAGAATTATTTCATCCTTACAACATAGTTAGTATTTGATATTATGGCTGCAACAGAACAGAAGAATTTTGTATTTGAGATCAAATTATTACAAAAATGTAAAATATGAAAATTTCTTATTAGGAGAAAATGTCATCACATTCAATGCGTACGAGTTGAGCAATGTTTGGTACAATTATAAAATAATTAATTTTTTGTCGTCCGACAACTACTTTACCGTGTTTAGTACGCGCTTAGCTGGGGGCATGCCAATCCGAGTGTCTCTTATAAAACGCACAGTTGGAGAAAGGGAATGTTTTCAAATGTTGTCGCAAAGAGTGTTCGACGAACAGCTAATAAATACATTACGGTAAGTCAAACGTAAAATGTATCGATAACTAATATCATTTTAAATCAAGTATTTACTAGATTACTTTTATTTGTTTAACACCTGAACAAACGTGAATGCCGTAACTGAATAATAAACTGGTAAATATGACAATACCAAGTAAATGTTGTTGAGTTATAACAGAAATTATAATTACGGGAAATTCTTCTAGGACTTCGACTCGCTCTTTACCTCCAGATAAATGGCTGTGTTTATTTCTCTCTCTTTCTGAATATCTCTAACATGTGATTATTTTTCCTTCTTTCCTCTAGTATAGTTACTGCACCACACTGCACTGAGAGGAAGATTTACTTGCAGGTCTTAAATAGATTTACTTGGAGAGTATTCCACTCCGCTGAANCCTCTAGTATAGTTACTGCACCACACTGCACTGAGAGGAAGATTTACTTGCAGGTCTTAAATAGATTTACTTGGAGAGTATTCCACTCCGCTGAACCATATTACGTTATCTTCAACCAAGTGAAACATATAACTAATTGGTTGATCCGAATACCTATTTAGTTTTTACGACATGATCTACATATGTATTATTATTACACACAAACATTTTAGAAGTACGTTCAACTGATGTGTTTGATTGCAATAAACTCCACAGACTAAACATACTTGTAAAGTTTAAATAAATATTTGGTTTGGAATAAAAAAAATGTTTTAGCGAAATAACCTGATNAGACTAAACATACTTGTAAAGTTTAAATAAATATTTGGTTTGGAATAAAAAAAATGTTTTAGCGAAATAACCTGATAAGATATTGGGTTTATTCATGCCGAATTTCTGACGAAAAAAGTTTCAGCTGGATTGCGAACCGGTATTCATTTAGAGAATTATGGAGCAAACTAGTCAAGTTCCTTGGCTTGAATATATCCATCTCGAAAGTTTGTTCATAATATTGTGACATTTAGGAAGATACGAATGTTTCTTAGTTTATTTATTGAGCCGTAAGACTAGGATAAATAACTTCAATGAAACTATTTCTTTAGAAAACAAACAAAGCAAAAATTAAAAACTCGAAGAATTATACCTTAGCAATTATCATGTATATGATATGCTATAATCATCAAAAACGTAACTAGTATATTAATAATGATTTTTACCAAGTCTTGGCATTAAAATGCTAAAATTCAACTCTTAAAATTTTTCAGATAAAATAAGAAACTCTACTGCCGATATGGTTAAACAAATGTTCAAGAAAGCACACTAAATCTTACACGTTTAGGGGAACCAAATAAGCGCAACGAAATAATTTGGTTTAAGAAACCAAATATTTGATTACACCTAAACAAACAATCACTTTACTTTTGCCAAACAATTATTTTTCTCTGTGTACCTGTGTGACAGACTATTGTAATTTTTAACATTTTCATATTACGTATTATAAANAAACAATTATTTTTCTCTGTGTACCTGTGTGACAGACTATTGTAATTTTTAACATTTTCATATTACGTATTATAATAGAGTTTTGTGAAAGCAAGATAATTTAATGACCACCTTATCCTCATCTTAAAAACCTACACTTCTTACGGATAATAAAGAAATAATAATTGTATGAGCTTCGTTATAGCATTTTGTGCATTAAAATGTTATATTTTTCCCCTGTAATCTACAACTATCATAATTCTAAACTTACAGATACTGGAAAAGAGAACGCAACGTATAAATATGGAATGTAGGCGTACATCAGACTTTATCTGGCGTACCACGAGTTCGTAGATTTGAGATCGGCGCCAGACATCAACAAACTGGTAGTCACGTGGGTAAATGAAACATCGGAGAAGATCCCAAAGTCTTTAGTACATTGGTGACAGTTACTAGTGGACAAATATACTTTCTGAAACAGTTGCATCTTGGAGTCTGTTGACGCCACCAAACTCAATGTCTCAGTATGGAGTTTTTTTTTTGTATTTTTCCAAAGAAAGCCTTGCAGAGTACACGCAAAACTATTTCCAATAGTTACTGAAAGGGAAATGATGCAAATTGTATATTTGGTAAAATTTTTTGCTTAAATGGCAGGAACCGAAAACATAAAAAAATAAGCCTAACAAATAAGTATCATATACCAATAATAACCTGTTTCTGTGTGCAGTAAGCGTGCGATTTTCATTATATTTTAGCATTTGCTACCTTCTTTATTCGTAAAATCACAATGTGATAGATATGTAAACTTTTCAGATCAGGTGTTGTCAGAAATCCTAAAGTAGCCCTAAATTAGGTTGGGAATTTCAGGAAAATTGCGCAGTAAGGTGTTTGGTAATCCTGCTAACACAAAATTTCGTTACTGGCCACACAATTACTACCCCAGAGTTTACAAGAACATAGCATCTACACGTACATTTGTTCTTTTTTTTCTGTGCGAGACGTGAACGAGCTCGTATGAAGTACTTGAACAACGCCGAGGGAAGTGAAGAAGAGAGGGTTTCCTCGTTCAAAGTGAGTGCGGTAAAACGCGGCAGCTAAATTTCGTCTCTCACCTTCTCTTTTTCTCAAAAAATGTTCCCGGGTTTACGAGAAGCCGCTGGCCCGCAACTTAAATCGGACGGAGGGAGAGAGAAAGAGAGCAGAGTTTCACGCAC